>JAODAL010028811.1:0-52708 GCA_025379985.1 Phyllomedusa bahiana | reverse complement strand
CATTGTACCCACCCCTTTGGCCTACTCTTTTTTCCCACCTCCAGAATGTCATTGGGGGGCCCTCCTGACTGTGTGCTGCTCCCGTGACCTAACACTGTGTATTGTGCACTGGCCTCATGTCGCTGTGCTGCTGCCGTGACCTTTACACACTGTGTCATTGTGCCACTGTCTGACCTCATGCTGCTGTGTGGCTGCTGCGGTGACCTACACAGTGTGTCTTTGTGCCACTGTCTGACCTCATGCTGTGCTGCCGGGACCTCCCACATGTGTCATTGTGCCACTCGTGACCTATTCCTGTTTTTGCTACCTCCAGAATGTCATTGTGCCACTGTCTGACCTCATGTGCTGTGGGCTAGCGCCGTCACCCCCCACACTCTGTGATTTAATGTTGCCACCTGAGCTCTCAACTTGTTTTTTTCCAGCTTTCTCTGGCATGACTTTATCAGGCAACATTCCCGCTTCAGTTTTTGGCAGTTTTGCCCTCTTAAGTGCCCAGAGAATTTTATAGTGAAACGATTCTAAGAGCCGGCGGCAGTCATGTGCGTGTCATACTAAAACACAACATTGTATGAAGACCAAACCAAGCTCCCTCTGCATATTTGAACATGGCACAACGTTCTAAAGCACCCTGCAGGCTCTGTGCAGCCTGGAATAGCTGTTTTTTAACGTGATTTGTGCCAAAGTAATTCGGAACGAAGTTATTTTTTGCCGAGAAACTCGGCAAAGTGAACAAAACGAATTTCGGGAAATTCGCCCATCTCCAGTCATCATCTTCGGTAAACACAGTGGAGAAAAAATAATCTAATAGGTTTGCTTTCTCCTCATTGCCCTCCACAATATCTCCCCCACTACTTTTCAAAGGGTCAACATTTTCTGTTTTAATCTTTTTACTATTTAAATTTTAAATATTTATAGTTAAAAAATATGTTGGGATTAGTTTTACTTTCTATGGCATTATGTCTTTCTGTCTTCAGCTTTGCTGCCTTTATCATTATTTAAATATTTTTTTTCCTTATAGTTTTTTAGTGCTTCTTCACTGCCCTCCTTTTTTAGTAGCTGAAAAACTTTCCTTTTGTTATTTATTGACTCCTTAACATCTCTGTTAATCCACATTGGGTTTTTCCTGTTTCTAATTCTTTTATTACCATAAGGTACCTCTCACAGTGGGTGCTTAAGATGTTTTTAAAGATCTCCCATTTATTATTTGTTCTGCTATTTTTAAACACCTTGTCCCTGACAAGGTGTTTTAGGGCCTATCTAAGCAGATTAAAATTAGTCTTCCTGAAATTCAGTGTTTTTGTGGCTCCTTGAAAAAAAAAACTGTAGGATGAATGGACTTGAAGGATAAATGGAAATTTATTATATTGTGGTCACTATTTCCTAGTTGCCCCCCCAACCTGAACCTTTCTAACTCTGTCAGATTTATTAGTGAAGTGTTGATCAAACCGTTCGAGAAAAGTTAATTTCGAGTTGAACTTCTCGGGTGTTTAGAACTCAAGCCGAACCGAGCATTTTACGGTTCATTCGAGAAAACTTCAGTTCGACATTTGTGCTCGACGCACCATTTTTAGTTTCATTTTTAGCTGCTTCCTGCACTTTTGGCGGCCATCCAATCAGTGCAGAGCACAGAGAGGGGGTCAAAAACATCACCACTGAGAGTGTAGGGATCTCATTGGCTGCTAAAATTACATGACCCTGTTACATGTATGTCACTGTATTTCCTGAACGCACAGCTGTCTGTCAATCTGCTTGCTTGCATGCATGCAGGCACACTATTTTTCAGCAATTTTAAATAGCAAAACTGCTAGTTAGATTAGTTAGGGGGTGGAGAGGTACAGCAAGCTTTGGAAATCATAGACAGCAATAGTTAGGGAATTTTATATCGCTGCCTGCATCTTTCCTATCTTTGTTCTGAGTGCCCAAAAGTTCATAGTTCCAGTTTTGGGGGTACAGCTAGTGCAGAAGACATTGTTAGCAAATCTGCGATAAAAATAAATCGCTTTCAAATACTGGTTTCTTGCTGCAAATTTGAGTCCATGCCGAAAAGTTCATTGTTCCAGTTTTGGGGGTAAAGCTACTGCAGAAGACATCTATAGCAAATCTGCTATAAAAAGAAAGTGCTTTCAAATACTGTTTTTTTGCTGAAAATTTTTAATTGTCCCCCAAAGTTAGTTTTTTAAAGCTAATTGTATTAGTTGTTAGGGGTGGAGGGGGCAGAAGCTTGGGAAATAAAAGCAGCAATTTTTTGGATTTTTTTATTGCTGGTTTATTTCCCCATCTTTGTTCTGGTGCCCAAAAGTTCATGTTCCAGTTTGGGGGTAATGTAAAAAATACATTGTTAGCAAATCGTGAAAAAAAGAAATGCTTTAATAGGTTTTCTTGCTGCAATTTTTTGATTGAGTGCCCAAAATTTCTTTTTCCCGTTTTGGGGGTTACAGTTCTGATTTAAGGACTCTTACAAATTTTAGTTTTTTAAATATTTAGCTTTTTGAAAATAAAGAGAAGTAAGGGGGTTTTGGCAAAGGAGGGGGCGTAGTTTTGGGAGCATAGGTACGAAAAAGTCTCATTCCAGTCCCGAAAATACAAAAGCGAGCACTTCAGTCGCAGGCCGTGGGGCCTGTCATTCTTGATTGGTTCCCCGTAAAATTCGTACTGAAGAGGCACCAATCTTTCTTCAGGGAAAAACCCCCTGCTCCAAAGGGTTTTTTCCCTCCCTTTCTCTCAGTCATGTTCAAAAATGTCATCATCATCAGCCCAAACCCCTAAGCAAACAGGGCCCAAAGTCCCCCAATAAAAGACTGCTCTGGGAAAATCCATATTAAAAATGTCTTTGTGACACAAGGGGGTTGGGGGGTCAGGCATTTCTAAGATAAAGACCCAAAGAGGATGTTTTTGTCTGCCTGAAGCCCCTTTCGTGGCTCTCAGAAGAAGAGAATGAATCTGGTCCGTTGCCAAAAATCCCAAGTGGTCAGCAATGCCTCGCAGTACCTATGGCTTCTAGCCTGCAGCTTGAGGATGTAGACTGTCAAGAAGGGGAAGTCACCTGTGATGCTGATGACATTGCAAGTCCAAGGTCTTTTGAGAAGTGTTGAGCAAACAGTAAAAAGTTCTAGTTCGATTAGAACCTCAAACTTTTGTGATCTCTGTTCGAAGTTCTATTCGAACTCTAACTTCGAAGCCCATTAAAGTCTAAGGGAGAACAGGTGAGGAGAAGCTGGAATTATCATCCATAACAGTAAACTGGATATGTGGAACAACTTAGTGAAGAAAATTTGGCTCTGCGAGTGACAGAAAAAAATGAGAGGCTAAAATACTTAATTCCTCTCAATGGCTAACTGAAAAGATGAGGACAGCTTGCAAGCAGGGGCATAGCTTTAGGAGGTGCAGCGTTAGCAGCTGCTATGGGTCCCTGCATCCTGAGGGGGCCCAAAAGCCCCTTTGACACATAGGAGATTTGGAGACAGTGTGTTATACTATTACTGAACCTCCAAAACTGCAAAAATTTAACTTTTGGCCGCTGAGTATGATTTAGCAAATCCAAGCATTCTGTATAATATATATCCATGTATAGGAGAGCCTGCAAATGTCACCAAATAACAGCTTCTGGGTGTGGGAAAGATGCAGCCAGCAATACCAAACTCCCTAACTATTAATGTCTATGGAGAGGAAAATGCTATCTAACTAAGAGCAGTCTGCACAGCACAGAGAGTGAGCTGAAAATGGCGTTCGCAAGGCAATACAGTGAAATATATATCACATGGTAATGTGATTTTAGCAGCCAATGAGAGTCCTATACCTCAGCGATGATGTTTTTGACACTTCTCTGTGCTCTACACTGATTGAATGGCCGCCAAAAGTGCAGAAAAGTGATTGGATGGCTGCCAAAAGTGCAGAAAGCCGCTGAAATCAAAACTGAAAATGGTGTGTCGAACTAGAACTACAGTAGAGCTTTACTCGAACAGTAAAATGTTTAGTTCGGTTCAAGTTCTAAAAATCTGAGAAGTTCTACTAGAACTTAACATTTCTATAACAGTTCGATCAACGCTACTTTTGAGCAGCAGCTGGTGAGCGCATCATCAGTGGAGGAGGATGGGATAGTGTCAGTGCGAATCCGGTCTCAGAAAGGGAGAGGCAAGTCGCACAAGTCCGCAGACATTACACCGCCAGTCGTGGTCAGTGTTGGCAGCGGGAACAACGCTATTAGGTTTTCACCGTCAAAGAGGTACAGGGCCTGTGAAGCCTGGGTCTATTTCGATCAAGCCTCAGATTCGCCAAGTGACATCATATGCCAGGCTTTCTTTCAATGCGTCAGTAGAGGAAATAATCTAAAGAGTTTAAACATCAGGAGCATGAACA
Organism: Phyllomedusa bahiana; assembly: GCA_025379985.1. Taxonomy (NCBI): domain Eukaryota; kingdom Metazoa; phylum Chordata; class Amphibia; order Anura; family Hylidae; genus Phyllomedusa; species Phyllomedusa bahiana. Next base: position 48,352 of record JAODAL010028811.1, on the reverse strand, counting down.
GGCACATGCATGTAAAGCAACAATTGCTGTGGAAGTGTCACACAGGTCCTCGTCTTCCATCCACTGTGACAACTTCTGCCTCTTGGGCCACTTCCAAGCCCAAGCGGTCCTTTGCTGCGGATGTGCCGTAGCAGCATGAGCAAGCACCATTCCCAGTCCCAAATACTATTGGTCAATTCCCACCAGCAACACAGCCTACAACTTTCCCTTCTACCAATGTGACCTGCACGCCATACAGCAGCCAGTCTGGCAGCCAGCCTTCTTTGTACCAGGTGTGGAAGCATAAGAAACGCTTTCACCCCAGCCATCCCAAAGCCAAAAACGTGTTGGCCTTGGAAATGTTGTCCTTCCGCCTGGTGGACACAGATGGGTTCTGCCACATCATGGTCCTGGCATTCCCCCAATATCAGATGCCGAGCGGCATTTCTTCGCCAGAAATGCTGTCCCTGACCTGGCCCGCCACATTGCAGAAAAGATCTCCGTGCATTGGCTGCATCCATGTCCACCAAAGTCCATCTCGCTACAGACACACGGTGTTACATCTCACTGACTGCTCACTGGGTCATTTTGGAGTATGACAGTGCCTCTGGTGATGAGTCTCGGCTGACACTCTTTCACACTGCAGGGATGGTGCAGAGTCCAGATCCCCAACCTCCAAGGGTAGCATCACGTGCCAAGAGAAACCAGGCTGTCCTCAAATTAATTTGTATTGGAGACCTTTAACACACAGGTCAAGAACTGTGGACGGCTGTATTCACTTAGACCGACCAGTGGCTGGGTGTTAAGAACTTGGTGCCTGTCAAGGTGGTGTGCGACAACGGGAGAAATTTCTTTGTTGCCCTTAGGATTGGTAGGCTAACACATATCCCTTACCTGGCACACATCATGAAATTGGTCGTGCAGAAATTTCTCAAGAGCTACCCGGGTCTTGACTGTCTGTTGAGGAAGGCTTGAGGTCTTAGGTCACACTTCAGGTATCTGCACCTTGCTTCTGCACGACTGGTAGTGTTACAGCGTCATCTGGGCCTCCCTGTGAACTGTCTGATATGTGATGTGACAACATGCTGGAATTCCACCCTCCACATGCTCCAGTGATTGTGGCAGCAACATAATTCCATTATGCAGTATGAAGTGTTACATGGCCTGACTAGCAGTGTTGCGGACCTCGGGTTTTTGACCCAAAGAGAGTGGAGGCAGGTGAAGGACCTCTGCACCATCCTTGATAATTTTGAAGAAGCCACCAAAATGGTCAGTCAGGACGTTGTCAGCATGACCATTGTGATCTTATTTTTACTGGAACAAGCGCTAAGCACTCTGCGGCAGCAGGTCCCAGCAGTGATGGAGGAGAAGGTGCTGGACACATAGGCACACACATAGCCTTACTAGCCAGAGGATTTAGAAGGCCAGATTGTTTACCAATTGTATTGGTCTTCTTTAGGCGGTGGTTCGAGGTCCAGGGCTGGTGCAGGACGGCAATTCAGCTCACAGAGTAGAGCGAATGAGGCTATCCAGGGCTCTGGTGACGGTCAGGATAAGGAAGTGGAGGAGGATGATGAGGCAGGGGTGAACACCACCGGTACCGATTACCCTTCAGTGGTAAGAAGTTGGCACAGATTACAGGAAGAGGAGGAAGATCCCGTTAGTGTCCCTCGACCCCAAGGCTTGGGAGATCCCGGCAGCATCTCACACATGAGTGCTTGGATGCTACATTAACTACAACATGATCCATACGCCAAAGAAGTTCTATCTTGCCCGGCAGCCAGCATTATCTCGGAACGCACATTCAGCACAGTTGGCGGGGTGATAACTGACAAACGTATCCGTCTTTCCCCTGAGAATGTGGATTGTTTGACATTTATAAAAAATAAAATCAACCTTGGATTCTAACGTTTTTTGTTCCCCCGGTTTTGGCGATGTCACCCGATAGTAAACTTTTAGCACTTTCTTCTTCAAAAATGTGAAATGCCCCATTCCATCAGTCATCTTTTAAACCCTTCAGTAATTCACCCGTCATCGGGCCAGTCATTATTAAGCATTTCGGGCCCCTAAGCCAAATAAAAATGGGGGCACCCCCCCCCTTTTCTAGTTTCCTTTTTTTTTTTAAACATATTTGGGGGCCCCTTTTTTATTAGGGCCCCTGATGGGAAATTACTGCCTTAGGGCCTAATGGCCTTAAATCCTGGGGTTGCCCCAAAAGCCCTTAACACATTAAGAAAGACACTGGTATTGGAAATGGCACATGGTAACGGGCCCATGGGTCCCCTTTTCCGGGCCAAATGATATTTTTAAAAAAAATTGGAAACTAGTAATGGGGGGGCCCCTTTGGATTTAGCTGCACGGGGCCCCTAAAACCCGGTTATTAGATGGATTTGGATGGTACCTTGGGCTACCACTGCCCCCCCTGCCAGCTGAACCTCCAGGGTTCCCCCAAAATTAGGATGTTCTTGCTCCCAACCACGTATAAAAAACAAGTTTTTTTGGGCATTGGTTTGCAAAAAAGTGATTTGGGGGCCCCTTTCCCATTTTCCCAATGTCCCAAATTTCCAATCCCCGGTTTCTTATGTGTCAAAGGGGCCCCATTGGTTGCTAACGCTTTTTACATCCTAAAAAATTTCCGCGGGCCCTCATCTTTTCAGTTAGTCTTTGGAAAAAAAAATTAAAATTTTTTTAAAAAGCCTTAATCAATTTTTTTCTGTGACTCTTAGACCCCAAATTTTTCTTCACTAAGTTGTTCCTTTATCCCCGGGTTTACGTTATGGAGGGTTTAATTCCAGCTTTCCTTATTATAGGTAAAAAAATTAACCTGAACATTATCTCCCATTAACTTTAATGGAGTTCAAACCCCAAAATTTTTGGCTTGGGTTCATCCTAGTGGGGTTATAAAATTTTAAAAAAAATAAATAATTCAATAAAAATAAAAATTTAAAAAAAAAAAAAGAAAAATAGCCCAGGGGGGAGAAAAACAAAGAGTAAAAAAAACTTTTTTCCGCCCCAAAACATAGATTGTTTAAACAGTTTTCTTTGTACATATAAAAAAAAGGGGGGGGAAAAAGCTTTTTCAACCCAAGTAAGTGGGTAGGAAAAAGCATTTACTTGAACTAACTCTCAAGGGTCCTGAAAAGGAAAATTTTCTCTGCTGTTCACTCTGAAATCCTGCTCATAATCAGAACACACTAAACTGTATTCAGTCAACTAGTTTCGTCTCTCGCGTGCGCGCTCCCGATCCTGCTTGGTAAAATTTCTATGGCAGTATTCGGACACCACCTATTGTTTGTGAATACATGTCACAAAACAGTGCTTTACTAAGTATGGGAAGATGCTGTTCATTTGCCAGAGTTCAGGAGCTTTGTAGAGAGAGCAAGCACTGGCTTCTGTATACAGAGAGCAGTTCTAATACACGCACACAATAAGTAAAGTCAGTGGGCGTGGTTGAGGTTAGAAGAACATTCACAATTTCCTGTCCACCAGCTGTGACACAAAGATGCTTTCCTCCCAGACACTGCTCACATTATAGAGTGGGGGTCTTGAACTATAGCAATTTAGAAGCAAGCCAGGTATAGGACAAAGAGAAAGAATGAAGGAAATGTACTGTACATCATTTTTTAAACAGTGTACATTACAAAATGTCATAAAAACATAAAACAGAAACAAATGTCATCAATGTCTGTAGTGGGAATAGCCCTTTAAGTACAGAGGAATAAGCTAAAATTCTTCCAGGCTGATGTACAGGACTAGTCAACAAATATCAATAACTTTTGGATGTGGTAAGCAAAGGTTCGCTGATTTTTGCTACACATAGGTATATGATCATTTTTCTCATTAAATATTCAAGTCTCATATTTTTGACTCATTTGTATGATTTGGTTCTCTTTATCGAAATTTAGATCTTTTGAAAATCTGTTTTAGGTCAAGTTTACACAGAAATATAGAAAGTTTACAAATTTTCAAGTATTGTAAATATGCAACATGAACATAGGCAAAATGCCTAATATATTTAAATGAATTTTATTTGGAATCTATCTTTAACCAGTAAAAGATTTTGCTAAGAAAAGATTAACATACTTTTATTGCTACCATGCTAAACATTTACTCAGTGAAAAGTATGAATTCACCAAATCTAAAACATAAACTGAATATTTATCAAAGTATAACTGGAAATGTATATAGACAGACAGACAGATAGATAGTAGGACAGATAAATAGATAGATAGATATGAGCACATAGCGCATAAAGAAAGTCAAATGTGAGCTGGCTTAGTGAAAATATAAGGTGTGGGTTTGGCTGTCTCCACATATCCCTGGTTGCTGACATGGGTAATGGGGGCAATTTATGAAAGTTGCAAAAAGGGCTATTTATTGGCTTTTGGGCAAGGCTAGGCAAGTATTTGGGTATGAATCCATCATTGCAGATCATGTGCACCATACATGCTGGTTGACTTCCATTGGTTTCATGGAATTTTCTAACAACACTATGTGATGTCACAATGTCCCATGGCTAGAATGTCCAAAACTGGTTGGAAGATCATAACCAAGATTTCCAAGTACTACCTTGGTCCCTTATCTCCCCCAGACTTGAATCCAATTGAGCATCTGTGTGGCCATCTCAATTTTTATGTTCATTCTAGGGATCCTCCCCAGCCTATGCTCCAGCAGCTGTAGGATGCACAGCAGTCGGTAATTGCTCTCAAGATACCTTGATGAAATCTCACTAAATGATTAATAGATAGCTTGGTATTGTCTCAGTTTTGCTAAGTGCTGTGAAAAATATAATACTTTATTTTAAAAAAATAAATACAGTAAAATTATTTTGAAACAAAATATAGGTGAATTGGGTAAAATAGTTTTATTGACATAATGTTTAAAACATAGAGTATTATTACATTAATAGGCACATGAAACACTATTAAATAATAAAATGAGAGTCCCTGTGTTTAATTAGAAGAATGTGAGGCCCGGCTTTTTTTTTTGCAAAAGAGTTTTCAAACTTTCTTAAGCAGTGAACCCTAAGGTAAGATAATCATTAGCAGCTTATTGCCGAGACTTTCGACCTTAAGGTTAAATTGTCCACTTATTAGTTAAACAGGGGTTAGAAGATTTTCTAAAGAGGATCTCTGGCTGTTCTGTTTTAGTAAGTACTTGAGTTCGCTTTGAAATAACAGTTCTGAGACATCTTTCCTTTCCATATTTTTATGTTGGCTTTTTCCTTTGTTGTTACTCTACAAAAAAGTATCAACAAACCTGTAAGCTGGGAGTTGCAATTAGAGGTGTGTCCCTGCACAGTCTGACATGGTCCAAAAAGGGCTGACAGAGTTAGAGTTTGCCTTTCCTTTAAAAACGGGAAGGGCAAATAAAACGATGATTCAAAAATCAATTCTTGAAGGAATAACAGAGGAACATCACAACACAGTTATAAGAGAAGATGACAATTTATTTGAGTATAAGTTGCAGAGCTGTGGTCTGTGGACCGAGGTCTGGGGGCCAAATTTGACGTGCCAAATTTCTAAGTGGCAATTTAAAAGTGGAAATTTCCTCAGAATTACCCCCTAAATTTAATAACGCGACTTTGGGTCCGTAATTCATCTGACAGGGTCTTTTTCTTTCTTTAAAGTACGCCCTTTTTGGGGGAACAACAAGTGTCACCCATCCCACCGCTTATATGTCTAGCGTCTCGCTTAGTTTAAATGGTAGTCCTGTCTGTGGAAAACAAAAAGTGTCAGCATCCCACCGCATTATAGTCTAGCTGTCTTGCTTAGTTTAAAATGGTACGTCCTGTCTGGGGAAAACAAGTGCCCATCCCCCCGCATTTATGTCTAGCTTCTCTGCTTAGTTTAAATGGTACGTCCTGTCTGTGGAACAACAAGTGTCACCCATCCCCCCCATATATGTTAGCTGTCTTGCTTTTTTAAAGGGTACCCGTCTGTGGAACAAAAAGTGTCGCCATCCATGCATTATATGTTAGTGTTCTGCTTATTTTAAATGGTGTCCTGTTGGGAACAACAAGGGTCAGCCATCCCACCGCATTATATGTTAGCTGTCTTCTTTTTTTAAAAGGTCGTCCTGTTGGGGGAAAAACAAGTGTCACATCCCACCGCTTTATATGTCAAGCTGTTTGTTTTGTTTAAATGGTACCCTGTCTTGGAAAACAAGTGCAGCCATCCCCCACTTATTGTCTGCTGCTCTCTTAGTTTAAAAAGGGTCGTCCTGTCTGTGGAAAAAAGTTTTCAGCCATCCACCGCTTATATGTTACTGTCTTGTTTTAGTTTAAATGGTACTTTTTTTTGTCTAGTATTTTCGCCCAGCTCTGTTTTCCCATAATTTATCCTGTTTTATTTGTATAGCCACAATCCCAGATACCCCCCTTGAATTTTTTGCTCTGTGCAGAGAATTTGAGCTCCCCCCGTTTACAAACCCCGAATCCCTAATCCATTTTGAAATCATCATAGTTGAGTATAATTGCAACTGTGGTTGTGGACGGGGTCGGGGGGAAAATTTTCACATGCCAAATTTTAAGTGGCAATTTAGAAGTGGAATCCTAGAATTACCCCTGTTTTCGCCTAAAGTGAGGAAGGGGAAGGGGATTTCCCCCCTTTTTGTAAGTTGTACACTTCTTTGCATACTCCTTATTTCCATGTTGCTATTACTACTCCCTTGCAGCATCTGCCCCCTATTTTCCCACCCATCTTCCCCTCAGACGTTTATCCCAAAAGCTCCTTTCCCCTTTCCCCTCACCTATGTACTCATCCCACAGCTATTTTCCCTTTTCAACCACCCAAACCTCCAGCTCACAATTACGCACAAGCCGCTCATTTTTCATCATGCCCCCATTGCTGTCCTTTTCATTCTCCTGTTCTCGCTGGGGGGAATTCTCCCCCCCCCGGCCCCACCTTCCTTTACTGCTACCCCACCTCCTCCTCAGCCGACATAAAACCCCCTGCAAACCCTGCTTGCCATTGCTGTACGCCTTTTTCTGCCCCTTTTAAGTGTGCTCTAGGGAACGCCCGACCCGTCTGCAACAAACTCACTGCTTTATGACCTTTTTCTCTCCAACTCCCTCAACCTGCTGGCCCTACCCCCCCCCCCCCCCCCCCCTTTTTTCCTTGCCCGCCCCCCCCCCCCTTTAAGCTGGTACCCCCCCCCCCCCCCCCCCCCCCCCCCCCCCCCCCCCCCCCCCCCCCCCCCCCCCCCCCCCCCCCCCCCCCCCCCCCCCCCCCCCCCCCCCCCCCCCCCCCCCCCCCCCCCCCCCCCAGTTTACTGACTCCCCCAACCCCAAAAAAGGGAAATCTCTGGATTGGGGCTTCTGTCATCTTTCCTCAATTTCTAAATTCACTAATTCTCCTTTGCTCTCCCTTTACCAAAATCTTATCTCCTTTATTATCACTAATTCTCAGCCTTTTTGGCAAAAACCCGCCCATCATCCAACAGAAAAAATTTTCGTCCCTTTAAAAACTCAGAAAATCAAAACCCCTACAGTCCTCCTGCCCCAATCTCCCCCCTCTCCCCGTCCCGACCAGGCTGTCAAAGTTAAATGAAACTCTCCTACACCCTGGACATGTTGGCACCCTCACACACCGCACAAGATCAGACCCCGCAGCCTTGCCCAAACCTCAGACTCTTTTCTCCCCGCGATGTTCCAGGGGTTTTGGCGGTGTGGGAAAGTCAAAGCTACCTGCAGACTTTTCCACTACAAATTCATGCTAGGCTTATCACACTGCCCCTTTATCGCCCCCAAAAAAAAAATATGTCACCTCCTCTTCCCCACTACACAACAACCCCAAAAAGCCCTTTGACACCCCCACTCCCTCCTAAAGCCTAAAGCGCGGCCCCGGTCACTGACCTCTGTGCTGAAGACCTGGCACTCACTTCAAAGCAAAATTTAAAAAATCTGGCTAAACTACCTCAGTCCCCAAATTTAAAACCCATCCTGTCCCCCCACGCACGTCCTTAAACACTCGCAGCCCTTTACCCGAGAAGAGGAAGAAGTGCCAGGTTTCTCCGTTGCTCGTCCCCCACCTGTCTACTGACCCCCTTCCCCTCCACCTTTTTTTATTTTATTTCTCCACTGTCCCCTCTCACCTTACTGCTATCTGTAAACCTCTTCTCTCCCCTGGGGTCTTTCCTCTTCCTTCAAAAACGCCATTATAACCCCTTTACTAAAAAAGCCCTCTCGGACCCGTCTGTGCTGATAAAATACCGAAGATTCTTAACCTGCCTTCTTTTTCCCCCTTTCCCGGAAGCTTGGTCTACTTCGCCTAATCCGCTATTTTTCTGCTAACTCTTTCTTGACCGCTGCAATCGGTTTCCGCACCCCAAAAACTCCACGGAAACTGCCCTTTGTTAAAAATCTCAAATGACCTCCTAACACAAAAACTAGGGAACTATCTTGTTGTTCTCTTGGGGCTCTCTGCAGCATTTGGACACTGTGGTCACCAATTTTCCTCAGATGCTCGCACCCTTGGCCTCCCGGACACCGCTCTCGTTGGTTTCTTCCTATTCTTTGACCCCTCCTTATGTCTCGTTTTTTGGTTTGACCTCCCCCTTTCCCCTTCCCCTCTTGTGTTGGGGTTCCTCGGGGTCGTTCTAGGTCCTCTCCTCTTTTCATTGTACACAGCCCCCCTTTTGGGCAACCTCAGTAGATTTGGCTTCCGTACCATCTCTATGCGGATGAACTCAATTTTAATTTCTCCCTGCATACTCCCCTTGCTACAAAAAAACCAGTACTGTCTGTCCGCTGTCCTGCTCATGTCCCCTCTCCATCTAAACTAAACCTCATAAGACGAAATTTTTTGTCTTTTCCGCCCTCTACTAACCAAACCCCCCCTTATTTCTTTTTGTATTGGTCCACCATTTCCTAGGCAGCAGGCCGCTTCTTGGGTTTTATTGGGTTCTGATCTTTAAACCCTTTTTCCCCTATATCCAATCCCCTTGCCCCCCTGTCACCTGCACCTCAAGAAAATCTCCAAAATCCATCCATTTCTCATGGGAAAAACCAAAACCAAAACCCCATTACGCTCTTATTCTTTCGTCTTTATACTGCACTCCGCTTTGGTCTCCCTCTCTCAAACTCTCCCCCTCAAATTTTCCCCGAATGCAGCAGCCCGGCTTGTCTTTCCTCCAGCCCATACTGATGCCTCTACCCTGTGTCAGTCACTGCACGGTTGCCCTCCAGTACGGATACAGTATAAACTCAGCATTCACCCTAAAGCTTCCCAGGTGCTCCTCCCTACACTCCTCCCTAGTCTTGTCTACCGCCCTACCCCTGCTCTCCGCTCTGCGATGAATCAGACACATTTCCCCGATCATCCGAACCTCCCCTGCCCGCCTCAAGATTTTCCCCTGCGGCACCATTTTTCCCGGAATATGCTACCGCGGGCGATAGGAATTCACAAACCCCCCCCCTTTTTTTGGGGCCCCGAAAATACTTCTTCTGGGCTGGCCCCCCAAAATCCCTAACTGCTATCACAACATCTGTCCTCCCTGCACTTGGGCATCAGGCATTATCTGTATATAGATGTACAGTCTGGGTGGGGAGGTTCATCCTTTTTTTTGTAAACCACCCCCATTTTTGAAAAATGGGCCCGGGCCATTGAAATTGGACTTTTACCGCATGTTTCACCCTACACCCTAAAGATTGTAAGCCCCAGAGAGGGGCCCTCACACTTGTGTCTATTTGTAAGTCTTTTAATGTGTAATGACTGTATGTTTACCCTTGAAGTTGTTAAAGTGCTTGGGAATATGTTGGGCATAGAAAAAAGAATTATTTTTATATTTTTCACAGGTATTTACTAAATCAGACATATCAGAAATGGCCACAGGTCTCTTGAGTTTATTTTACTGTTTTGTTTACAAAAAGCAATATCAGTAAGTAAAATGAAATTGTTTGTCCCTTTAGAATCAGGAAGAAATGGTAAACTGTCCTTCTGTCAGCCTGTTTAATCAATAATAAAACAATAGTTTAATCTTAGCTTCTGAGAAGCTAATTAAAAAGTGACAACCAATATGGCTGCACTTCATGTCACTGTTTCAAAAATGGCCCCCATAACAAATGTTAACTTGGCTGAAGAGAACATTTAGACACAAAAAGAACACAGCACTTTCTGAGTGCATCAGAAATACTATTGATAATGGAATGCAAAATAAATTTACCAATTTGATAAATACTGTAAGAAAAAACAAGGTATTTCAGGCTAAATACTAAAAGTGTGAGAGATAAAATAGGTTTGTAAATTTTAAAATGTAAAGTTATATTTAAGAAAAAATTTAATATAATGGTAAACAATAAATAAATATGGATATATTAGTTAATGGTAAATAAGAATCTGGTAAAAGATGGATTAAACAGCAAAGGTACTAAAAGGTAACAGGACAAAAATAGAAGATCTCCTTAGATGATACAGTCACTCTTGCAGCATGCAGAGCGTTAAATTCTAGGATTGAAAAGCTTTTTTTAATGTAAATATTTTAGACAACATACACAGCCGACCTGCAAGCATTTTTTGTGCTGTGTTTTTATAAGATTTTGTTAAGCAAAATTTTTTTGGGAATTGTTGGTCCTTCCATAGTAACACTAAATAATTGGCCAAAATCTTCAAAAATGTTTGGGTTTTTAAGTTTTAACTGCGCAACTACAAAAATGAGTACCATCACACTTAACTTTTTAGGGTATACTCCCCAAAGAACCCAAGACAATTTATCCATAAAAGGTTTCTCATTTAATTAGTAACAAACTTTTAAAACAACATGTAATGCAACGTAGCACAACATTAGTTACTTATAGATAGACTTATTTAAACAACACTTGCAGTTTTTTATTTCTCCAAGCCTGGAGTAATTCATGTGATATTTCAGCGTTCAGGCTTCAAACCTAGAGCGCTCTTTTCTCAGCAGTTTACACTGCTCTGTCCGGCAGTCTGCACAGCTTGTCCGACGTAATTAATCACGCTGCGGTGTATAATGCAAGATAGCAAAAACGTAAGTAGCTTTAAGGCAGATATACAGTATTAAACAACACTTGCGGTTATTTTTATTCTCCAAGCCTGGAGTAGTCCATATGATGTTCCAGCGTTCAGGCTTCAGACCTGAGGCACTCTTTTCTCAGCGATCTTTTCTCAGCGGTTAGCCTCGCTCTGTCCGGCAGTCTGCACAGCTTGTCCGCTTTGTGGATAATGCTGCGATGCCGACTGGTCTGGGATGTGTGCACAATTGCTCTGCGACGTTTCCAGGTCCTCCCCCTTTCTCAAGCATAACGGATACACGGTCTGTCTTCCATTTATACGCTTATTCTATCTGACATAAGTTACACATTAGAGTTATACAGAAGACATAGATACAACCCCTAATAAAAGGGTCATAAGAAAACATTAAAATTACACTCCTCATTCAGCCCATTAGGGGTGAGTGAGTTGAGTGTAAAGATCCAATAGACCTCTCGTTGCATGAGGTTTTATTAATTTGTAATTCTTTCTGCACCATAAATTTGCTCTATAACCTGCCTTTCAAATCACAACACATTATGTTTGGCTTTCAAAGAAGTGTCTAGCTAGCGAACTTTCACCATATTTTTTCTCTTTCCTTTTCTTTTGTTATCAGATGGAACAGTAGAAACCTATCTCTTTATATCTCGAATATTAGATTTATGTTCATTTAATCTAACTTTGATTTTTTGTGATGTTTGCCAATATATATTATTCCAGGGGCATTTTAAGAGGTAGATAACATTATTTTGAGTCGCAAGTAGGGTATCCTTTAATATTAATACCGGGGCCCTTTTTAAACGGGGTTTTGTTTTAATTTTGGGCTTTAAATTTGATGCCTGTGCAGTGTTGGCATGATAGACACGGGAAAGTTCCTGTCTGAACAATTCCCAATCGCTGTTGTTTGTTGACATTATTTTTAATGAGATCTGCTCTAATAAGCTCTTTTACCTGTAGTTTTCCCCTTTTTTTATACACAAATTTTGGAAAGTTTTTAAATGGGTTTCCCTTTAATTTAGCATCTTTTTGTAAAATTTTCCCCCATTTCTTGACTGTATTTTTTATCATTTTAGAGTTGTTATTTTTTTTTTTTTTTTTTTAAAAAGGGCCCTGAACTTTGTTCCGGGTTCAAGAATGTTCTGAATTTAATTTTGTCACAGTTTTCATAAGTTTTGTAGAAAGTATGTTTTTAGAATGTATTTTGGTGAAGGTATAAAGGGAGATCATAATAAAACATGGAGTAAACTTTAAAAAAAGTAGTCAATTTGATCCGAAAATAGAAAATAGTTCCCTTGAAACTTTCCAACAAATGGTTACTAGTGAGGTTCTAGCTAAATGGGAGTTGATTAAAAAGAAAAATACTAACATGAGTACATTGGAAAAAAAAGCAATGAGGGAATTAAAAAATGATTCCAGCATAATTATAAAAAAAAGCAGACACGGGAGGGGGCACAGTGGTTATGAATAAGGATTTTTATTTGGAAGAAGCAAAAAATCAGTTAAATGATGTAAACGTCTATACCAAACTAAAGGGGGATCCCACAGAAAAATATAAAGAACTTATCCAGATAGTAATTGATGAAGCTTTGATGTTGGAAATTATTGATAAAAATACAGCTAATAACTTTATATGTAATCACCCTAGAGTCCCATTACTATGTCGCCCGATAGTGTCGGGTATCGGGTCTATATTTGAGCCATTGGCCCTGTACCTGGATAGCTTCCTACAAAAAATTGTTAAAAAATTACCAGGATGTCTTAAAGAACCAAATTTGATTTTCTTAGGACTTTTGAAACCGCTAAATTTACTACAAATGAGACAATCCTTTGTACCCTAGACATTTAAAAACTTATACACTTGTATCCCACGGGATGAAGGCAAAGAAAGCAGTTCGAGAAAAGTTATGCAAGACAGTTAATTTTAAACAATCAACAAATATCATTTTTAATGCAGTACTTGATATTAGTTTTGTCTAAAAATTACTTTAGATTTGGCAAAGATTATTTTTTACAGGAAAACAGTGGTCCCAGTATGGGATCGCCAGTAGCACCGAGTTTTCTAACAAATTTTTATGTCTGCATTTGAGGAAAATGTCCAAATTTATGAACACCGTTCAAATATTGCACTTGGTTGCGATATGTGGACGATGTCTTCTTTGTGTGGAATGGATTCTGAAAAGACCCTAAATGATTTTTTTGAATACCTTAATTCATGCCATTCATCAATACAGTTTACTATGACAAAAAATTCTAAAAAAATACAAAATTTTTGATGTTGAAATAATTAAAGAAGAAACCGATTAAAAACTACATTTATAAAAAGAACATTGATAAAAAATAAACCTATTATCCAAACAAAGTTCCATGCCCCACAAATTTTTAAGGGTATACCGAAAAGTCAGTTTTTGCGTTTAGACGAATCTGTACTGCGAAAGAAGGAATATCATTAAAAATTATCCGAAGAATTTATTGATGAATTTGGACAGAAAGGGTACAATAAGAAGAACTAGAAAAATTGGGAGAAGAAAAATAGGTAAACTTAATGGACAAGACTTGAGGGAAAGAAAAAGAAAAGCATTAAAACAAGTCATGATTGACTGTTTATTTATTTCCAATACGATAGTCCCCTCTAAAATGATAAAAAATACAGTCAAGAAAAAGGTGGAAAATTTTACAAAAAGATTCTAAATATGGAAACTATTTAAAAACTTTCCAAAATTTGTGTTTATAAAAAGGGTAAAAACTATAGGTAAAGAGCTTTATTAGAGCAGATCCATTAAAAAATTAATGTCAACAAACAACAGCGATTGGGAATTGTTTCAGACAGGAAACTTTTCCGTTTTCTATCATGCCAACAACTGCACAGGAAACATTAAAGGCCAAAAGTAATACACCCTTGAAAGGCCAACGGTATTAATTAAAGGATACCATACTTGCGACTCAAATAATGTTATCTACCTTTTAAAATGCCCCTGTGGAATTATATATATTGGGCAAAAAATCACAAAAATCAAAAGTTTAGATTAAATGACATAAATCTAATATTCAGAGATATAAAGAGATAGGTACTTGTTCCATCTGATACAAAAGATAGGAAAGAGAAAAAAATATGGTGAAAGTTCGCTAGCTAGACACTTCTTTGAAGCCAAACATAATGTGTGTGATTTGATAATGGCAGGTTATAGGGGCAAATTTTTGGTGGCAGATGAATTAAAAATTAATAAAAACCTCATGCAACGAGAGGTCTATTGGGATCTTTACACTCAACTCACTCACCCCTAATTTGGGCCCGAATGAGGAGTTTTAATTTTTATGTTTTTTATGAACCCTTTTTATTAGGGGGTTGTTTTCTATGTCTTCTGTATAACTCTAATGTGTAACTTTGTCAGATAGAATAAGGTATAAATGGAAGGCCCGACCGTGTATCCGTTAAAGCTTGAGAAAGGGGGGGGGACCCAGAAACGTCGCAGAGCAATTGTTTCACACATCCAGGACCAGCCAACATCGCAGCATTACCCACTACGCCGGAAAAGCTGTGCAGACTGCCGGACGGAGCAAGGCTAACCGCTGAGAAAAGATCGTGAGAAAAGAGTCCCTCAGGTCTGAAGCCTGAACGCTGGAAAACTCCTTATGGACTACCCCAGGCTTGGGGGGAATCAAAATAACCCCCAAGTGTTGTTTAATATATCTACCTTAAAGATACTTACGTTTTTGCTATCTTGCATTATACACCGCGCGTGATTCATTACGCGGACAAGCTGTGCAGACTGCCGGGACAGAGAAGTGTAAACTGCTGAGAAGAAGAGCGCTTTTAGGTTTGAACCCTGAACGCTGAAATATCACATGAATTACTCCAGGCTTGGAGAAATAAAAAACCGCAAGTTTTGTTTAAATAAGTCTAATCTATAAGTAACTAATGTTGTGCTACTTTGCATTACATGTTGTTTTAAAAGTTTGTTACTAATTAATGAGAACCTTTTATGGATAAATTGTCCTAGGTTCATTTGGGAGTATTTCCTCTATTAGTTACTGAATACGGGCTTATGAGGAAAGTGCCCATTTTATTATCCTACACATGCGGTATATATAAATATAAATATAAAGAGAGGTCATTTTGTGATATTACACATCACACTTCACATTTTTGTAAGTATTGTATTACGGTATATTTTTTCATGGGACAACACTGAAGATATCAAAAAAACTATAAAAATTAATTAGGGTGTGCACATCCATATATTTTGAAAAACGTAAGCATAGGTGCACACTGTTAAGGCAATAGCATACATCTAATACAATATCAGTGGCACACTACAAAACTAAGTAAAACATCAAGGTATATAGGAATTTTTTGAAAATGCATTACTGCTAAGGAAAATATAAAAAACCTGGGAAGACATTTTGATACAATGCAAAGCAATCATTGTACAGCTTGTATGACAGTGAAAATTTGGTCTGCCCTTAAAATAACTCAACACAGCCATCTATGTCTAAACACCTGGCAACAAAAGTGAGTACACCCCTAAGTGAAAATGGACAAATGGACAAACATTGCTACAAATGTTAAATGTCAGATTGTCAGTGCTAAGACCATATGTCGCACACTGAATCAAATTGATCTATGGCCCCAGAAGGAAGCCTCTTCTAAAGATGATGCACAAGAAAGCCCACAGTTTGCTGAAGACAAGCAGACTAAGGACATGGATTACTGAAACCATATCCTGTGGTCTGATGACACCAAGATAAACTTAATAGGTTCAGATTGTGACAAGCATGTTTGAAGGAAACCAGATAAGGAGTACAAAAACAAGTGTGTCTTGCCTACAGTCAAGCATGGTGGTAAGAGTGTCATGGTTTGGGGCTGCATGATTCTACCAACTTTGGTGAGCTACAGTTCATTGAGGGAAACATAGAAGCCGACATGTACTGTGACATACTCATCCCTCGTTTCAGAAACTGGGCCACAGGGCATTATCCTAACATAAAAATGACCACAAACACACCTTCAAAATGACCACTTCCTTGCTAAAGAAAATGAGGGTAAAAGTGTTGGACTGACCAAGCATTTCTCCAGACATAAACCCTGTTAATCATCTGTGGGACATCCTCAAATGGAAGTTGGAGAAGTGCAAGGTTTCTAACATCCACCAGCTCAATGATGTTGCCAGTGTTGTAGACATTGATGGGTGTGTGTTGAGTTATTTTATGGCACACCAAATTTACACTGTTATACAAACTGTACACTGACTACTTTCTTTTGAAAGTGTCATATCTTCAGTGTTGTCCCATGAAAATATGTAATACAATATTTACAAAATATGGGAGAGATGTAGTCCCTTTTGTGAGATACAAATATGTTAGCATATTGATGTGGTGAAAATTGATGACAATCTTCCTTTAATTTGAATGTAGGAAAATACATTAATGCATAAAAATATATGTAGCTTCTGTGCTTTATTCAATTTTGAATTCATTACTTCAAAAATATAAAGACTTAGCTTTACTATTATTTATTTTGTTTGATACACATAGGGAAATCTATAACTCATATATTCTTCAAATTAAGCTGTACAAGACAGTTGCAAGCTTATTTTAGTACTTTTCAGAGACTGTATTATTAAATATAGTATGTTTGTTGTAAAATCCAAAACATTTGAAAGGAGTCATCAATCCTCTTCTGTGTTAAAGGTTCCGTGTTTCAAATCATTTATGACACACATGAGATTGCTCTTCACAGTTATAAAAAGGAAGAAAATGAAGCAAAGAAGAGTACAAATATTCTACTGTATAAGTGATTTAATGCTTGACATCAATGAAGGCAATTTGGCTTTTATTAATTCCCTTGCTAAACTGATATAGTCTCCTTTTCTATATTCTTCTTCCTCTTCTTTGTACTGTAAATTACTGGAACATTAAAAAGCAGGGTAAGCCCATTTATAGCCTTCTTTGAGCTACCCACAGGGTGCCATAAATGCACAAACTGGATATAATTGAAGTGCATATTAACTTACCTTCTGGTATATAGAGAGAACATAAGCAGCCTGTTAATGTACACTGTGCTGAATTTCTTAACTTGGGGGCTGAGAATTAGTGTGTTAGAGTAATTTGGTAAGCACCTGGGAAAATTGCAAGCCTCATTTCCCGCAACACAAAATATGATTAAAAACAGAACGTATTATTATCATGGGGGCCATTTAAATACATAGACATCATTCTGTGATGCCAAAATGGAAATTGAAAGTTGTATATCCGTGTTAAAGTTCCTGCATGTTAATTGTTGTTTATTACAGATCATTGAATGTATAATTTAATTATTTGCTTTGTCAAACAATGTTTTAAGTAATGCTAGTTAAATTTGTGCATCTGGTGTTTTTGATAATATCATACTACAAATGTTCTCTGTTTAATACAAAACTGTATTTATGATCACAATTTAGGACACCTAAAATACAGTAACAGTAGCAAACAATGCTGTATACATACAAACATCATACAAATAATTTAATACTGAGAAGTAAACATTTTAATTTGTTAAATAATATAATGCATTTTTACACTTTCTTTATATAGCAACATGCTGATATCAGAAACATAAAAGAACTCTTTCCAAATGCTTTGTTCTAACTTGTAGTACAGATGTTGCTTGAATTGTTACTCTCTAGTGAGACATAGGATGTTCCACACTCAGCTGTTTTTCATTTTGGCACAAGCTGTAAGGTTGATTGTCAAACATACCAGCAGATGCATGAATTCTTTTCAAAATGAAAGTTTGTGCTGTATGAGATTCCATATTTGTGATTTTTTTAATTAATTATTTCAGTATTAGCTATGAAGAGAAGCTTAATGTGGTTGTTTTTGTGTACGTTTTTTTCTTTTTTTTATAATAAATTATTTATCCCAAATATCTTGTTTTAGCATTTTTTTTACTTGTTAAATAATAATTAAAACCTTGCTAGTATTCATAAGTAAAATTTTAATACCATTAATTTTCCATACCTGTATACCGTAGAAAGTGATATGTTTGAATGCAAGCCAATTAGCAGGTCCACTCATCTCCCCCATATGGCTGATACACCATCAAGAAGGTCTTTTCACAGATATGTGGTGAGGCACCTGAACAGCAGTAGTGGTGAAATGGTAATGAATGCTAAATGCAAGTATAAAGTATTTAGTAAAACTGTTTAAAAGCAAAACTCCAGGCAGATTTTCATAATTAGTAAAACTGATCTACTAGGATTATGTACCATACAAGAACTGGTAATACTTTTACCCTGTAATCAGTCAAGTTGTTGAAAAATCCCCTCTTCTCTGAAAATGCTCTATCTATTGGCCTAAAGGGGTGTTATCATCTCACATTTTGATGGCATATCGATAAGATATACCATCAATGTCTGATAGGTACAGGTCATCTATCCTAAAAACAATTTTTTTATTAGTCTTCATTCTGTTTTTTAAACATGACTTTATTTGAGTTAATACAATTGCAGGTTATACAGGGTATGACATTTTCAGTAATATCTATCAGCAGAATGAATAGTTAAGGGCTTGCAACTGCAAGCAAGAAAAATAACAAATAAGGAACAAAAAACTGCAGTGGTACATAGAAATGCAATCATAAGTTTAGCAATGCTAGATACAATAACACCAGTATCCATGTGAGACAGATATAATGTGCAGAAACAGTAGTTTAATGAAGGTGTTCAGAACAGAATTTGGAAGAGAGCTATGGTTCCCATAGCAACTGTCATTTAAGACAAACATGAGGAAGGGTCAGCGAGTTTTAGTTCACAGAAGCAATTGTGGTTAACTCTATTAATTATATCGGAGAGCGATGGAATTTGAGAGGATTTCCATAACAAGGCAATTGTTGTTCGAGTGGAGATTAAAATATGGAAGAAAACCGTCCTCAGAGAAGGAGGGATCGAGGAGAGACCAATGTGTAACACTGCCATTTCTGGAGTGGGTTTATAATGAAAGCCGGTAATTCTGGAAACAAGGCGAAAAACCGATTTCCATAAGCGCTTAATATATGGACAGCCCCACCAGACATGTAGTAGAGTTCCTGGTTGGCCACTGTTTTTCCAACACAATCTTGAGTGACCGGGGTTTATAAGGCTAGGCGGGTAGGGGGGAGGTACCATCTAAGGTGAATTTTACACATGGTTTCAATATGGTTAATACATTTATTGAGCTGAGATGGGGCTATATGGGCATCATTCCATTGCTCCAGGGAGAATTTTTTCGATAGTTCATTTTCCCATTTGAGCATGGAAGGAATTTTATCATCGCTCTGTCTGTCAGTAATCATATGGTAAATCAGTGATAAGCCTTTCTCAAACCCTTTATTCCCAATAAGAAAATTATGAAAGTCTGAAGGAGTAGAGGGTGAAGACGGCCAGTTAATTGATTGTATGAGATGACAGATTTGGAGATACTGGTAAAAGTAAATACCTGGACGTTTCACAATGTGCTGGGACGTGAGGGCCACAAAGGACTTTAGGTCTCCGTTTTCGTGGAACAATTGGTCTAACGAGTGGAGGTTTAGGTTTGACCAGGAGGAGGTCGAGAAGTTTTCATCCCAGCATCTGAGTACATCCAAAGGCATCTGCTCCCTTAGGGGGAGAACCCAGGAGTTAGATACAACATACTTCTTCCAGAGCACAAGGAGATCTGATATAGATCGCAGGGAGGAGGTGGGGGCTGGGGCTCCCAGAAGCATGGCCTTTAAATACGAGCTAACTAAACAGGAGGTGGAGGAAGATGCTTCCAACTCTGCCCATGAGAAGAGCATATTATTTGACCATAGAGGGAGGGCCTGTTCGAGAAGAATAGCCACATTATATGCTTGTAGATTTGGTACTGCCAGGCCCCCATTTTTATGACTGTAAAATAAGAGGTTTCTTTTTACCCTTGCTTTTTTACCGTTCAATAGAAAGTTAGATAGGAGACGTTGAAGTCTAGTCAGTGTGTGTGGGGGGATAAAATAGGGAATTGCTCAGGATTAGTGTTGAGCGATTGCGTTGGCTATCGAGATCGATCGATAGTCGATAGTCGGCCGCTATCGATAAGGTTTTTCGATAGTGAGCGTCGATTATGAGCGATGACCATTAAAGTCTATGGGAGAGCAACAACACCTTCATTATTACACCCAAACAAGGCTGGAGAAGCTGAAATTAACATCCACAACAGTCAAATGGATACGTGCTACATCTTAGGCAACACACTTAGGTTATAAAAGTCACAGAAAAAAAAGTCACAGACCATTCACTATCCCTGTCTTGTACCACAGCCCTGACCCTTAAACCTGCATCACCCACACAATTAAAAGTGCCAGAAGGCAGTATTATTTGAACCATCATGTTACTTGAACTGGACATTGAATGTCCCTGTCCTGGAACGCAGCATGAGCCCCAAACCTGCATGAACCCCAGATTTAAAAAGTGCTGCAAAAAGGAGTCTTTCAACCACCATTTTAGTTTCACTGGACATTGACTATACCTGTCCTGGACCGCAGTATGACCATTAAACCTGTCTGACCCCCAGATTAAAAAAGTGCCGGGAAAAGGAGTCTGTTATGTCTGTATCTGTTATGTTTTCGTATAATACACAGTATTTTTTGCACCTTTCAATTCACCTGTGGTGACTATAGAATTGCTGTTTTAAGATTTACGTGGATGCTGTGTCAATGAACAAAGCTGGGTGCGCAAAAGTCAAAAAACACGAATCTTTTATGCTTTCTTTTATAATACACGGTATTTTTTGCACCTTTCAATTCACCTGTGGTGACTATAGAATTGCTGTTTTAAGATTTACGTGGATGCTGCGTCAATGAACAAAGCTGGGCGCGCAAAAGTCAAATAACACGTATGTGTTATGTTTTCGTATGATACACGGTATTTTTTTGCACCTTTCAATTCACCTGTGGTGAATATAGAATTGCTGTTTTAAGATTTACGTAGATGCTGCGTCAATGAACAATTCTGGGTGCGCAAAAGTCAAAAAACACGTAACTGTTATGTTTTGGTATAATAAACGATATTTTTTGCACCTTTCAATTCACCTGTGGTGAATATAGAATTGCTGTTTTAAGATTTACGTAGATGCTGCGTCAATGAACAATGCAGGGGGTGTGCAAAAGTCAAAAAACACGTAACTGTTATGCTTTGATATAATAAACGGTATTTTTTGCACCTTTTAATTCACCTGTGGTGAATATAGAATTGTTTTTTTAAGATTTACGTAGATGCTGCGTCAATGAACAATGCTGGGTGCGCAAAAGTCAAAAAACACGTAACTGTGATGTTTTCGTACGATACACGGCATTTTTGGCAACAAACAACTTGTGCTGACTACAAGATTGCTGGATTGTAATTTAACTGCAAGGTGGATATATCAACAGCCCACAGGTGTAATGGGTAACATTGAAAATGAACCACCTATCTGAAATGTATAATGATAATAAAAGTGGAGTTTTGCAGCTAACAAAGAGACCTGCAGTTACTAGAAATGATGTGTATCCAATATAAGTTCAGGCTGCCCAATATCCAGGAAATATTTCAATAGCAAACTGTTAATAATAAAGATATTCCACTACAATGTCTACACTAAGTCTTGGTGAACTTTATCCAGTGTTCTTTATAGATAGAGCTTGTCTGTGTTTCGCCCCGCGGGGGCCCCCCCCCCCCCCGCTCCCACCGCCGTGAATTTACAAATGGTAGATGCTGCTTTAAAATTCTCTAGCTAACTACATAAAATCTTCAAATCTCTAATCTAACTAAATTGGAAAGGATCACAGCTAATAGTAAGGTTTTCTCTGTGCAGAAATAGAAGTAATTTCGCTCAGCTGTTTGGCCACAGGCAGAGCGCAGGTCCTATCCCTATGAGACGCTGAGAGACACTGAGGCTGAAACAGGAAACGCTGTTCTATGTAAAACGAGGTCATGTGATTTTTCCAGCCAATCGCAACCATACACATCCCAGTCATGACGTCGCACACACATCGACCTGCTCTATTCTGTAATCTGATTTGCTGGCCGCCAAAATTACAGGAAGCCGCCGAAAAAGGCGCAATCTTAATAGATGATGCACAGTTTTAACCTTAATTATCGCATGATCGGGAAATTTCGATCCCCATAAAAACCTTGCCTTTTTCAATTTTGTCATAAAAATGGGGCTCAACACTACTCAGGATAATAGATGAACTTGGGGGAAGCATCACTTTATGACGTTTATTCTTGCTATCCAGAGAGATGTAGTTTTGTCATCCTCTTTTTCTTTCAAAGTCATCAATAATAGGTCAAAATTTTGGGGAAAGGGAAATTGGGGAGGGGTTTATTTTTACTTTAATCCCCAGTAGTCTAATTATTGCCGCCAGTATGAAACCCAAAAGTTCCTAAAGAGGGTCTTTTAAAGGGATTTTTATTAACGGGAAGACAAAAGGGCAATTTTTTTAAATTGTAGAAGGAAAAAATGTGAGTATTCCTGTAGGGTTTCAGAATACCCCGGGATTGAGGGGGCGGGATTAGAACTTTTAAACAGACTCATCTGCGTATAGACTTTTTTTATGGTTTGTATTTGGGATTCAACAATACCCAAAATTTAAAAGGTGTTTTTCCTAATTTTAAAACTAGGGGCTAATACAAAGAATAAAAAACAATAAAAAGGGGGGGCAACCTTGCGGTACCATTCACAGGTCAAATGAATTTGAGAGAAAGCCAGGGGAAAAGCCTGCGGCAGAGGGGAGGAAGTATATGCTAAAATAGCAGACAGAGGAATCGGAAATTCCCAATTTTTGTGTAAGTTTAGTTCCAAAACTTCCCATTTTTACTTGTAAAAGGCCTTCTCGGCATCTAATGATGGGAAAGGCCACATTGGATTTAGGTCCCTGCTTTTGTACCAGGTTAAGAAGTCGAGTGCACCCTCTTCTTGCCTCCCGCTATGAAACCACCCGGGTCTTTGTAATGAGAAGAGAAAAATGGAATAAGTCTATGAAAGGACTTGGCCAATTTTATATCCGTGTTTAATAATGTTTGGGGTCTGTAATTTGCAATTTGTTTCTGTTTTTCCCCTGTTTTTTTATAGGGGTAATGTTGCTTCAGAAATTTCTTTGGGGGGTTTTTGAGGTGGATGCATATCCTAAACATGTTAGTCATATGGGGGGCGAGATTCAGAATAAGGTGGTAATATTATTTGAGATCCCATTGGTCAGGGTTTTGTTCAATTTACTAGACTGATTGCTTTTTGTTTTCTGAGAGGGGAAAAGGGGGGTGTTCAGGAACTTTTTGAAATTCATCAATTTTAGGTAAAGCTACCGAGGACGGGAAGGTGTTGATATCATCATCTAAAGGGGTTTTAAAAGTTTTTCCTCATTTGGGGGAAATTATATAGTTCAAAAAAAATCGGGCAAATTGGTTGGCAATGTCTAGGGGGTTTCGGATTTTTTTGTATTATTAGTTGTTAAATAAGCAATTTTAGTCGGGCTTGTTGTATTTTTACCCTTTTAGAAGAATCTAGGGGGGCGATCGCCCTGCACAAAGAATTCCCAATTTGTTTTTGCTACGTTTTTTTCAGTTTTTGGGGATTAGAGTTTACGAAGGCCCATTGTGCTTATTTAAGTGTTTTTTATTTTCGTTGGGGGGGAATTTTTTTTAAGTTTTTCATCTGCTGACTTAAATTTAGGTTGAGGAGGTTATCACGCAGAACTATATTTTTTATTGCACGAGGGCTAATTGAATAAAAACCCCCCTTATGAATCCGTGGGGGACACCAAAGAGATCTTTTGGGAAACTGGGTTAATATTCCATTCATAAAAACCTGCAGAGAGTGTCTCAATATGAACATTCTTGTTTTGAGAAAGTAATTCATTCCCCCAAAGACGGGGGTGGGGAGGTAGGAAATATGTTTGAGTTTTAAGGTGACCGGAGCAGGGGTCAACCCATGTAATGTGGCCGATGGGGGCAAAAGGGGAAGTACCATTTATCCACAAGGAAAAAGCTATCTAAATAACAAAAGGGGATGAGAAAAGAAGGTAAATCTCTTTCAATGAATGGATAACCTCCAGACATCATTAAATCTTCCTCAAGTGTTAAAGACTTAGATCTATAAGAGGGACCCACGTGATTTAGATCGTCAGCGTTCCATCCATTACAGGTTAAAACCCCCACACAAAACAAACCTCCCTTTCCTCCTCATTTGGCTTTCAATCAATTTTCCGTAAATGATATTTTTTTGGGGTTGGGTGCTTTAAAAGGAACTAGAGTGAAGGGGTTTTGGAGTTTATCTCAAAGTCGTATACATACTACCTAAGGGGTTAAAAAGTTGTTGGTAAGTTGGAAAGAAACGTTTTTTTTATCAAAATTGCGACCCCCTGCTTTTTTTTTTGGGTGCAGGGGCCGAAAAATATGGGAAATGTGGGGTTACGAAGCGAGGGGCATCAATTTCCCAATGGGTGTTTTTCTTGAAGAATATAATATCCCCTTTAGACCAAAGAGCTTCTTTTACAAAATCAAAACGTTTAAAAGGGTAATTTTTAACCCTTTAACGTTAGAGAGAGGTTTTCAATCGCCAGGGTCAAGGAGAGGGGGAGAAGCAAAGGGTAAAACTTTAGAAGAAAAATTTAAAAATGTAAAAGAAGAGGCTTTGTATGAAAAACAGGTTGACCTAATACCACTGCATAGATAACAAGAAAACAAAGAAATAAAACAACAACATTTGACATATACCCCTTAGACAAAGGGGAAATAGGGGGCAGTCCCCCCCACAAATGAGAGGGGGAAAGCAAAGAACGACCCGAACGGTTCCGGGTAGTTCAGTCCCAGGAGGAGGCTAAATGTTCAGAAGGCAAAGACAGAAGGTTTAAGGAAAGTTACAGTAGACTCAAATTCAGACCCTGACCTAAAGGGGAAGTTTTTAAACCGACCATAGGGGGGGTTACCTTTTTCTGGAGTGCTTGCCTCTTCCAAACCCCGGGCTGGAATCCATGTTAGGAATTAACCCCAGCGTCTTAAGGTGGAACAAGCTTTTTCCCCCGGGGAGAGCATGTGAAGAGTCCCGTCCTAGAATAAGAATTTTCACGGAAGCCCTCGGTATGCAATGCCTTTTCCCCGGAGAACCCTTGTGAAGGGGCGGAAACTCACTCCCAACATAGTGGGTGCGGGTAAGGTCTAGAAAGAGAGATGGTTGAAATCTTTCTGGTAGGAGTCTGTTTTTCAGAAGGGCCCCCAGAAAATCTTCTTGATGTGGTAGAATTTTCGACGATGAAATTCACGTGGTACTTGTTGGGGAAAACTACGCGGCTTGGGGATTCTGGAAAAACGGTCATATAAGGTCTTTAGAGGGGCACTTGGGGGAAGGTGAGAGCCCTAAGTCATTATAACCCTGGAGTTGATTGGAAGAACAGACCATATCCCCCCTTAGCGAACATTTTTTAAGTCTGATCTACTTTAAAATCTAGAACTTTGCTTGACAGGTTTGACCCTTTCTAGGGGGTTGTTAGCGCAATAAGGGGGTTGTGGGGGTCTGCGAATTTTCCGACATTTTTTTTTATGTTCGGTTTAGAAACCATATTAAATCCTGTTTAAGGTCTGAGATCACTCCTAAGGTCAGCCTGAGACTGGACGGAAAGAAAAAGAAGTTGAAGAGTGGAGGTTTTAAAAGGTGAGACTCATGTTCTTTTTGGGGTTTTAAAATCAACTTTCTTCCCTTGAAGAGACTGAGGGAGGGGCCCCCTGAGAATTGAAGGGGCCCTTTTTTTGACTTGTTTCATTTGTGGCATAGAGGAGAAAAAGTAGGAAGTTTGGTAGGGGGGCTTTAGGATTTTTTTTTTTGAGTCCTCCCCTATTTAAGCAGCAGTGAAAACGGGGGAGAGGAACTTAGCAGTAGAAAAATTGGTGGCTGAAAAAATTTTTATTATTTTATTTTTTCCCCCCCCCCTTTTTTCCCTCTCTCCTCTTTTCTATCTTTTTTATAATTCAGACACGTGACTAATGGGGTGGGAACGCAGCTTTGAAATGCACCAAGATAAGGACTTAAGTATGATAGATTCAACCAATGGTTTGCAGCCCGGGAGAGAGATGTTCAATGGAATCTGTCTAGGGATTGATAGTTGTATGGTCAACTGGGTAAGGGTGATTGGTAAAGCCACTGCAGACAGCCCGAAAATTGAGACAGCGGTTATGGTAGGGGTTTCACATGGTTATACTAGGAAAAAACAGCAGCTGGGGGCCTGAGGGGGAGCTCTTTGTTGAAACTTTTTTTCTGTATCTGCAAAAGGCAAGCAAGTAGTAAAACCCCCGGAGGTTAGCCGGCAAGGCAATAAAATCAGTCAGGGTATTTAACTTGCGGGGAATTTAATCCCCTTGGCTAATTGGGGTTTTTTTAAAAGAGCCAGAGTCCTGATATGAAGAGCTCTTGTAAATTTGTGTGCACTGAAAGCTGTTTGTGTAGGGAAGTAGATGGTTTTTCCCAAAAGACAGCAGGCATGGATAATAAAGAGAAGTGCGGATATGGATTTTGCGGCAGTTCAGATCTCTCTCTTTGGGTGAGAGGTTATACAAGGAAGATCCAGAGGCTGAGGTTCTGGTGTGAGGGGGCTCTTAGTTGATCCTGTGTCACTGATAGCGCTGTGGCAGGCAAAAGTGATTCCCAATGAGATGCAGACATAGGGATACAGAGTCATGCAGGGTTTTTTTAGCTTTTTGGCAGTTTTAATCCCCTTGGCTGGGGGTTGTACAAAGGGAAAAACCCAAAAGGTTAAGATCCTATGTAGGGGGGCTCCTTTGTTGACTCTTATGTCACTGATAGTTTTTTTAGTGCAGCAAGTAGATGTTTTCTCAGAGGAGATAGCAGGCACAAAAAGAACAGTTCAGTGCAGGGGATATTAATTGTTTTTAGTTCAGATCTCTCTTTGGGTGAGAGAGCCAAGGCGGGGGTATCTCTATGTTGTGTCTTATGTGCCCTGATAGTGCTATGTGCAAGCAATAAATGAGTCCCCCCCGAGGAATGCAGGCACAGAAAAATAAAAGTCAGTGCAGGGTTTTTCTAGCTTGCGGCAGTTCAGATCTCTCTTTGGGTAGAATGTATTCACTGATATTTTGCCAGAGAAGCCATTATGTTCCGAAATATATTCCAACTTATAACTGTTTTTTTTTATCCCCTGGATTAAATGTAATTATATGTTGGAAGAGGGATCGCCCACTCCTGTCAGGGGGAGCCTGACTCCAGGGGGGGCTCCCTACTATCCGGGGTTTTTAAATTTTGTAAAATGGAGGTACCCAGGAGCAGAGAAGAGGGGCTTTCCCCTCTAAGAGGCCAGGACATTCTGCCCGGTTTTTCGGGGTAGCTTTAACCCGTGGGAGTCTGTGGTACCGAGGGAGGAACGAGATTCAGGCGCCAGGGGTCCCCTTTTAAGTCTTCCTGTCCCCTTTTTGAGGCTTGAGGGCCAATTTTAGGGGCCAGTCCTGGGGCTAATCCATACACGTCCTATCTCATCCCCTGCTCAGGCCATGCCCCCAGTCTTCATTCTGTTCTATGGAATCTCCAAGTAGAATAATGATCTCACATAGGGGATCATCCAGGTCCCCCCAAGGGATGACTATGAACGAGGCCAGGGAGTTTAAGAAGTGCCCCGATCCTCACCAGCACCTGCCACTAGGCCGGTTGGGCTTTGCTGCAGAAGACTCCCAGGTCGCTTACCCCTGATGTGGCCGCTTACAGCCGAAGTGCAACGTGGTGCCGAAGGAGCAGACTGAGGCATAGTTATTAAAACAGGTGATAAGGTCATAGCAGACAGTAAGCAAGAGAAGTCCAGAGCATGGTTCAGATACCAGGAATACAGAAAGTAGCAATAGCAAGATACTAGGAACACACCCAAAAAAGGCACGATTGTTTTGGGGGAAGTGAGGGAAAAAAGTTCCAAACCCCCGTGATTGTCAATCAATGGTGCACTGGCCCTCTAAATTTTAAAGAGCTGATGTGTGAGTCAGAGGTTCTTATCTAGAGGAATCACTGGAAGATGAAATCTGGAGATCAAGGATGAATAAATGAAATTTCAGGCAAAGTCTGAATCCAAAAGAGGACCTGAGCATGACCCGCATGGTCAGGTGATGAAAGGATGTACTTTACTGTAACAATCTCAGGTAGTGGACCACAGTCACCTGAGAAATGAATATGAACTACACCGTGGACAGGGTTCTAAGGACCCCTGGTTTATCTCAAGGGGAGTTGGGGTTTGCTTCGGGGGCCCCCAGGGTTTCTAACCCCCGCATGGGCCCTCAGGGGGCAGCCAAGGCAAGCACTAAACAAGTCAAGGTCCTAAACAAAGGTCAGATATCAGGAATATGAAATGCTGAAATACCAGTAATAGCTCCATCAGCAGCAACCTTAGTCTGGAGTCGTTGATGAGCAGCTTTCTTCACCTGCCTAGCGAGGAAGGTACTCACCACCAGCAGCAGCTGCAGCACCTAGAGCAGACCCTGAAACAGCCGATTGGTGACCTATGTGGACCTCACCCTGCCACTACTGGGCAGCCAAACTGGATTAGTGGCCACAACTTGCCGAGTTTGCACTGGAAAAGCTGTCCTGCCCGGCTAGTAGTGTGGAATCAGAGCGGGTGTTCAGTGCGGCAGGAGCCATAGTTACCCCAAGGAGAACTCGCTTGTCCACCTGAAATGTGGAGAGACTCACCTTTGTCAAGATGAATCAGAAGTGTGTCAGGATTTCCACACATCAATACCTGATGCATCAGATTAGATCAACCATGCTGCCTCACCAAAACTTTGAGAAATGAGTTTGGATTCTTCTAACTACCTGCCTCAGCTACTATTCTGATGCCACACATCTGCTGCCAGCTGCTCCTTCTACCACCCACCATCTTTACCAGGGTCTGGTATTGTCACCCACCTCCCCAATCTTCATTCGGCCAATATGTAGCCTTCTGAAGCTGCTGCCACCTCACCACTCAGGTTTCCTCATGCTGCTGCTGTCACCTTCAGGCTATGTCACCATGTCACTCTCTGGCTTGATGCTGCTGCTGCCGCCACCTCCAAATTATTTCACCTAGCTGCTGCCACCTCAAAATTATGTCATTGTGCCACTCTCTAGCCTATTGCTGTCGCCAGCTCCACACTGTGTAATTGTGCCAATCTGTGGCCTACTCATGCTGCCGCTATCTCCCCACTATGCCATTGTGCCACTCTGTGGCCTACTGATGCTGTTGCCACCTCCACAATCTGTAATTGTACCACTCTGTGGCTTACTCATGCTGCTGCCACCTCCACATTATGTCATTGTGCCACTCTGTGGCCTACTCATGTTGCCACCACCTCCACACTTAGTCATGGTGCCACTCTGTGGCCTACTCATGCTGTTGCCAACTGACCACTCTCTTAATCAACCACCCTGTGGTCTCCTAATTCTGCTTCCACCCTCCACCACTCTATGACATTGCCACTATGTTTGGTTTCCTCCATCTTTTTATCTGTCACAAGGAATGAAAAGGACAAACAAAACCGATTGTGTCTTCAGAGAAGCCATAAAGCCAATATGACATGGTCCTTTTTTTGCATCATGATTGTCTGATGATTAGGTAGCCAAAAGCAGGAGTGGATACAAAACACAGAAGACATGCAAATATTTCATTTACTTATCATCTCTGTTTTGGATCAACTCCTGTTTCTTTTTGGAAATGCTGATGGATTATTGACCAATTTAAAATGGACACTGACGGATCAAAGGAAAGGCAAAATGATCAGTGACGTTAATGCAAAATTACTGCCGACACCTCTTCTCTCTTTCCGGGGGAGGGAGTGTCTCTACATATATCAGCATTTAACAGAACAGGTTCTGTCATAATCTGTGTGCTCTTTGACACTATAGTGGGATCTTGGCCCTCTGCTTGGTACTTTCTAGCTGGCGCTGACATTGCCCTGTCAGGTTGTGTTCCCACTTCACTTATTTTTTCAGTTTTGACACTGTAACTGCCCAGAAAAGTGAAGTGTGAAGCTATTCTAGGAGCAGCACCTGTCATCTGCGTGTAAAACTAAATAACAGCATTGTTTCAATACCAAACCATGCTCCCTATGCATATTTCCGCATGGCTCAATGTTCTACCACACCATAAAGGCTCTCTGCAGCCAGGAAATAGCTGTTTTTTAATGCGATCCATCGCAAATAGATTTGGAACGAAAAACATTTTTAGGAAAAATTCGGCAAATCGGCTGAATCGAATTTTTGAGAAATTAGCTCATCTATAAAAGTTTAGTATGGGTTTGAAAGCTCAGTTAATCAAAAAATGTGAACAAACTTTAATGTTTTAAATTGTTTGCCAGTCTGCAGTAGTTACAAAATAATCAGCACAGAATTTTAAACCTATCAAGATAAATTAAAATAAAATTAAGTTCAAGGATGGATATTTTGGAGCGACATCTATCTATGAATGCGCTTTCGCCATTATTTTGCCGTTCTATAGATGTATGAACAGGCATATGGCCAAAATTGCTGCAATGTCCGCCTGATGACACATTTTAATGCTCCAAAGTTTGGTGCGAAACTGCCATACAAAGTTTGCCACATAACAATCTATGTTTAAGTGTTATGCGTCATTTTTGTTTAGCTCATAACACTTTTATTCATTCTGTCATTTTATAGACTCTTATATGTCTATTTAGAACTAGCGTGTCAGTGCCAAGTTACAAAAATGGCGCATGCAAATTCGTAGATGTCACCCTTACTTTTTTGTGGGACAAGATGTATCTTGTAATTACCATATATTTTGAGAAACAATAAAAACAATTATTTGCAGCGAGATATAGGAAAACATACTGTTGCTTTTTTGTTTCATTTCTATGTATTGCACTACTTGGTATAAGTGGCATGTTAAATTTATTTTGTGGGTCAGCACAATTCTGGCAATTCTAAAATTATATAACTTTCATTATGTTTTACTGGAGTTAAAAAATAAAACATTGATTTTGCCAATTTATGTGGAGAACAATTTTTTATAAATAATATTTTTCATCAACTGAGCTATTTGGGAGCTTCTATTATTACATTTTTGAAACTTTCAGTATTTATGTTTTACTTTTTGTTTAATTAGTCTTTTTGAATACATGACAACTAGAGGTGTAATTGTTTGTACACTTTACTGTAATACGTTTGTTTTTCCCTCTTCGCTGTAATGAACCAAGGTAGTAGATCCCCTTGGCCACCGCAAGCGATGGTATAGGCCACACCAGGGAGCAGGGTCTAAGTGGGTCCCGGTTGTCACCAGAGCCTGCCGCAAGGCGAGATGGACTTGCTGCGGCGGGATTCCACCAGGTCACTACCCCTGATGTGACTTGCTTGCGGTGGTAGCCGAGGTGCAGCGTAGAGAAAAATTGACAGGCAAACTAGTAGTCGGGGACGGGCCAGAAGGCCAGGGCAGGCAGCGAAGGTTCGTGGTCGGAGAACGTAAGCCAAAGGGACTGGTACACAGAAACGGCAACCGAAACACAGAAAAGGCTTCCTCGCATAGGGTATGGGCACTATGGATTCGGCAAAGTGCTTCCGAAAGGTGGAGCATTATATAGGATCAGCGGCCGGCATCAGCCAATTACCAGCGCGCTGGCCCTTTAAATCTAGAAGAGCCGGCGCGCGCGTACCGGCCGGCAGACAGGCGCGGGGAAGCAGGAGCGTGGCCGGGTAAGTGACTGCGTCCAAATGAGCGAGTGCGGCCGCGGCCAGACATGCGGACTGCGGCGCCGCTTGCTACGGGCGCAAGGTGAGACCCAGGGGACCGAGTGCGCCCGCAGCCCGAACTGCAAGCTGTGGCGCAACTTGTGACATTCGCCTTCCCTGAGCCATAACTTTTTTTTATTTTTTCATCTACATAGACATATGAGGGCTTTTATTTATATAAGATATAATTTCTAACAATGTTATTCATATTACCATAGAATATACTGGGAAAAAAATTCTAAGTGGGGCAAAATGTGAAAAAAACTTACTTGCGCCATGTTTGCAGAAGTTTTGTTTTTACATTGTTCAATTTTCGGTAAAAATGATGTGTTACTTGTATTCTACATGTTGATATGGCAATACCAAACATGAATGGTTACTGTTTTGGTACAATATAAAATTCCAAACATTTTCTATTTTTAAAATGCCCTTTTTTGCGACCAAAAAGTCTACTTTTTATTTGTACCAGCTGTGAATACATGCGACTATCTTCATTGAATTTATTGTAATTTTTATGGGATGTGAAATGACCAAAAAAACACAATTTTGGCATTTAGAATTTTTTTTCTTCTACAAGCTTCAGCGTGCAGAATAAATGATGTTATATTTTAATAAATCAGACTTTTACGGACACAGCAATACCAAACATGTGTAAATTTTTTATTTTTTTATTTGTAAAATGGCAAAAGAGGCTTGATTTGAACTTTTAAGTTTTTTTAACTTTTTTTACACTTTAAAACTTTTTTAATTTACTATTACTTTGATTTCCCCTAAGATACTACACCACTAGGGGCGCAGTCAATTTTACAGCCCTTCTGCGCTATAACTGCTGAGTGTTAGCTGCAATTTGCGCTGTGATTGAGCTGTGATCCTGCTACAAAGCCCCTCACCTACATTAGGATGTACTCATACGTCCAATGTCGTAAGGGGTTAAACAGCTGGATTTTGGCTTATGAAGGCAGATG
This sequence comes from Phyllomedusa bahiana, assembly GCA_025379985.1. Lineage (NCBI taxonomy): Eukaryota > Metazoa > Chordata > Amphibia > Anura > Hylidae > Phyllomedusa > Phyllomedusa bahiana. Next base: position 15,705 of record JAODAL010028811.1, on the reverse strand, counting down.
CCAGTTTGATCTTTATGGATCAGGCTCAGCAACTGAATATCCATCCCAACATTATGACATAGATGTGTGGCAAATGTTAAGAAGAATGTTACATTTCAGATAATTTCTTACAAAATATTAAAAAAACATTCTAAATTAAAATAGCAATGAATAGAAAGATATAATTCTAAATATACAGATGTGAAGCTTAGTGATGAGTGACATAACGAAAAAAGGATTGGGATGAAAGTTTAAGCCTCAGGGATAAAACTGTCCTGGTTGTTATCACAATGTGCTTTTTGACCTTTTCAAGTATGGCAACTTGTTTGCCATCAACTGATAAAAACCTTTCACTCGTCTAGGTGAATTGTTAAGTAACACAGGTTAAAATTGAAGCAATAGTGTCCGATTATTCGACTCCTGTTATTACAACCTATGCAATGGTAACTTATATAATTTTTTTTTTTAATTGTGATAATAACAATTATTAGTGATCTGATGATCTGGAATGCTTGAAAATTCAACTCTCATAAATGACTGACTTAAAATGTAAAAATATATAATCCAAACATAATGAATTGAGCCCAATATACACTCACCGGCCACTTTATTAGGTACACCATGCTAGTAACGGGTTGGACCCCCTTTTGCCTTCAGAACTGCCTCAATTCTTCGTGGCATAGATTCAACAAGGTGCTGGAAGCATTCATCAGAGATTTTGGTCCATATTGACATGATGGCATCACATAGTTGCCGCAGATTTGTCGGCTGCACATCCATGATGCGAATCTCCCGTTCCACCACATCCCAAAGATGCTCTATTGGATTGAGATCTGGTGACTGTGGAGGCCATTTGAGTACAGTGAACTCATTGTCATGTTCAAGAAACCAGTCTGAGAGGATTCCAGCTTTATGACATGGCGCATTATCCTGCTGAAAGTAGCCATCAGATGTTGGGTACATTGTGGTCATAAAGGGATGGACATGGTCAGCAACAATACTCAGGTAGGCTGTGGCATTGCAACGATGCTCATTTGGTACCAAGGGGTCCAAAGAGTGCCAAGAAAATATTCCCCACACCATGACACCACCACCACCAGCCTGAACCGTTGATACAAGGCAGGATGGATCCATGCTTTCATGTTGTTGACGCCAAATTCTGACCCTACCATCCGAATGTCGCAGCAGAAATCGAGACTCCTCAGACCAGGCAACGTTTTTCCAATCTTCTACTGTCCAATTTCGATGAGCTTGGGCAATTGGAGCCTCAGTTTCCTGTTCTTAGCTGAAAGGAGTGGCACCCGGTGTGGTCTTCTGCTGCTGTAGCCCATCTGCCTCAAAGTTCGCCGTACTGTGCGTTCAGAGATGCTCTTCTGCCTACCTTGGTTGTAACGGGTGGCTATTTGAGTCACTGTTGCCTTTCTATCAGCTCGAACCAGTCTGCCCATTCTCCTTTGACCTCTGGCATCAACAAGGCATTTCCGCCCACAGGACTGCCGCTCACTGGATGTTTTTTCTTTTTCGGACCATTCTCTGTAAACCCTAGAGATGGTTGTGCGTGAAAATCCCAGGAGATCAGCAGTTTCTGAAATACTCAGACCAGCCCTTCTGGCACCAACAACCATGCCACGTTCAAAAGCACTCAAATCACCTTTCTTCCCCATACTGATGCTCGGTTTGAACTGCAGGAGACTGTCTTGTCCATGTCTACATGCCTAAATGCACTGGGTTGCCGCCATGTGATTGGCTGATTAGAAAGTCAGTGTTCACGAGCAGTTGGACAGGTGTACCTAATAAAGTGGCCGGTGAGTGTATATTTGCTTTAAACTGCTTGAACATTTGTCTTCTGTAATGTTCATTGGTTCATATTCGAGTCTGGTTGTGAATTCTTTGGTACAAGAGAATAAAGAACAGAAATACGAAACCTGTTACTAATCTCTTCTCCGCTTACTGAAGCTTTGATTGCTAGCAATAATACTTATTGAATTAAACTATAGCCTTTCATTTTGTGTTTCTTGATCCTGGACATTTTTCTCAACTGTCAGGATGAGAAACAAATTATAGATGTAATGAGGCATTAGTGACACATGGCTGGAGAATGAAGAGGCTTCTGTGCCAGGGCTATATTTTCAATGCTTTGTAATTGTTAAAGACATGATCTATTATTGCATGCTTTAAATTGCTACAGCAACATACATTCTTTGCCACTGAAATAACATGATCGAATGTCAATATATTTGAATTTATGGTTTGACGAAGAGGACTATATGTATCTAGTCAGTAAGACAGATAGAAAGACAGACAGACAGACAGATAGATAGATAGATAGATAGATAGATACAGTGAAGTAAATAATTATTTGATCCCTTGCTGATTGTGTGTTTGCCCACTGACAAAGACATGAACAGTCTATAGTCTAGAGATAGAATATCAAAAATAAAATCCAGAAAATCGCATTGTATAAATTATATAAATTTATTTGCAGTTCGCAGTGAGAAATAAGTATTAGATCCCTCTGGCAAACAAGGCTTAATACTTGGTGGCAAAACCCTTAGTGGCAAGCACAGCAGTCAGGTGCTTTTTTTGTTGATGATGAGGTTTGCGCACATGTCAGGAAGAATTTTGGTCCACTCCTCTTTGCAGATCATATCTAGATCATTAAGATTTTCAGGCTGTCACTTGGCAACTTGGAGCTTCAACTCCTTCCATAAATTTTCTATGGGATTAAGGTATAGAGACTGGCTATGCCACTCCATGACCTTAATGTGCTTCTTCTTGAGCCACTCCTTTGTTTTCTTGGTTGTATGTTTTGGAAGACCCAGCCACAACCCATTTTTAATGTCCTGGTTTAGGGAAGGAGGTTGTCACTCAGGATTTTACGGTACATGGCTCCATCCATTCTTCCATTGATACAGTGAAGTAGTCCTGTACCCTTAGCAGAGAAAACCCCCCAAAACATAATGTTTCCACCTCCATGCTTGACAGTGGGGATGGTGTTCTTTTGGTTATAGGCAGCATTCCTCTTCCTCCAAACACGGCAATTTGAGTTAATGCCAAAGAGCTCAATTTTTGTTTCATCTGACCACAGCACCTTCTCCCGATCACTCACAGAATCATCCAGGTGTTCATTGGTGAACTTCAGATGGGCCTGCATATGTGCCTTCTTGAGCAGGGGGACCTTGCGGGCACTGCAGGATTTTAAACCATTAACCATTAACAAGTTCCCCCCGTGTAGTTTTAAGCTGATCTCTCCTTCTTCATGATCAAGGATACTCCACGAGGGGAAACTTTTCCTCTTTAACTCCCTCAACCTACTAGCTCTCACTGAAACATGGCTCCAGCACTCTGAGACTGCTTCCCTTGCTGCTTTCACCTATGGCGGCCTTCACTTCACCCACACCCCCAGACCTAAGAACAGGCAGGGTGGAGGAGTTGGCGTATTTCTCTCTCCACACTGCACTTACCAGGTCATTCCTCCTGCACCCTCCCTCACTTTCCCTTCCTTTGAGGTCCACACCCTCAGACTCTTTCAGCCGTTTTCTCTCCTAGTTGCGGTTGTGTACAGACCCCCCAGCTTCACCCGCCAGTTTTTGGATCACTTTGCTGCCTGGCTCCCTCACTTCCTTTCTACCGAAATACCCACACTCATCATGGGTGATTTCAACATCCCCATTGATGACTTCATGTCTCCTTCTGCCTCTCAGTTGCTTTCACTAACATCCTCTCTTGAACTCGTGACATTTTCGTACTCTCACTCCCACATGGATGGGAAATTTCTTCATCTGGTCTTCTTTAGTGATGAGCGATTGTGTCAACTATCGTTATTGAGTCGATAGTCGATATCGTCAATTATCATGACGATAGCCGATAGTCGATAACAGATTATCACCGATGACCATTAAAGTCTATGGGAGAGAAACAACACCTTCATTCTTACCCAAACAGGGCTGGAGAAGCTGGAATTAACATCCACAACAGTAAACTGGATATGTGCTACATCTTAGGCAAGACAATTAGGCAACAAGAGTCTATGGAATTCTCTGCCAGAGGGACTTGTCATGGTGAATTCAATAACCGAGTTCAAAAAGGGTTTGGATGCATTTCTGGAGCGTAATAATATAACAAGTTACAGTGACTAGGATTCAGGAGAGGGGTCATTGATCCAGGGATTTTTCTGATTGCCAGATTGGAGTCAGGAAGGAAATTTTCCCTAAAATGAGGACAATTGGCTTCTACCTCATTGGGGGTTTTTGCCTTCCTCTGGATCAACACCTTAGCACAACAGGCTGAACTAGATGGACGACTTGTCTTTTTTTAGCCTTACAAACTATGAAACTATGAAACTATGAGTCACAGAAAAAAACTGACAGACTATTCACTATCCCTGTCCTGTACCACAGCATGACCCTTAAACCTGCATGACCCACAAATTAAAAAGTGCCAGGAGGCAATATTATTTGAAACTTCATTTTAATTGAACTGGACATTGACTATACCTGTCCTGGAACGCAGCATGACCCTTAAACCTGTCTGACCCACAGATTAAAAAGTGCCGGAAAAAGGAAATCTTTGAACCACCATTTTAGTTGAACTGGACATTGACTATCCCTGTCCTGACGGTCCTACAACCGCTGACCCGTTGGCTTGCGTGTTATCACCAGCACTGGAAGGAGCACCTTCTCTCGTACCTCTACCTCCATTTCCTACACCCCTCTTTGCTCGCTTACCACTTGCAGTTCGCTCCATGTTCAGAAAGATAAAAATTTAAAAAGGTATGGAAGAGTTTTTGACAGTCTCTTATTGAAAGACGGCAAATCACAGCTATTCTTAAATCCCTCTAATTTCCAACAGCCAACTAAGATAAGAAACAGAATTGTTTCTATCAAATGTCTGTGAAATGCGTTCTGGTGGATGAACCGTAATAAAAAATCAACAGTGTTTTTCCTTCAGTCTCTGAGATTTACAACTGCCCAGTAGGACTAACAATTGACAGTTTTCAACAGACTATCATACAAATGCACGATTAGCACCAAACTGAGACGCACTGAGTGAAATAGAAGTATTAAAAAGTCTTTGCACCACTGACTATAGGCGTAATTTACTAGGAAATATGTATAACACAATATGCGTACAACTGAGCTCTTTGTGCCAAACAGACACACGGACTTCAGTAAAACTATTTAAAAGTTATAGAGATAAGTTAAGCCGGTGATTGCAATAGAACTGAAAACACAAGGACAATTTCAACTGCTAGCAGAGGTCTGCTGGCCAAAAAAGTGGTAGAAAACAATTCTTTTTCAATTGAAGATCACAGAACACACTGAGCTGCAAAATATCTTCCTTTCAAATGCCTTTCCTCCTGCAGCCCCCCACAGCCTGCAGCACCCCTCTCCCCCCGCTGCTGGACACACCAGTAGATATCCTTAAAACTTTCTCTACTAAATAAGAAGTGAAATTCTCTAATTTAACTCTATTCTAAGCTGTATGTGGATGGTTTCTTGTATTAGAAGTGACTATCAGAGCTGTTAGAACAGCTATTGGTTTAAACGCAGAGAGACACATCCTGCTGTGAAGTGTGATGGCTTATGAGCTCAAACAGGAAATGAAGCAGCATTGATAAAACGAAGTCACGTGATTTTTGCAGCCAATGAGATCCATACACTGCAAAGTGGTGACGTTGTACATCCTCCTCCCCACCCTCTATCCTCGGAGCTGATTGGCTAGCCTCCAAAATGACAGGAAATGCTGAAAATGGTGCGATAGTAATAGATTATCTGTAAGATTATCACCTAAAATCGTCCATGATCGGCAATTTCCGATCAGCCTCACACTCGTGCCGATTCCAACTTTTGTCGATAATATCGCTCATCCCTAGTCTTCTTTAGTCTCTCATCAATTTATAACCTCACTAATTTTCCTTACGCACCCTCTGACCACAACCTTATCTCCTCCACTATCACTAATTCTCAGCCCTCTCTGGACACACCTGCCATTCACACATTCCGAAATCTCCACTCCATGAACACCCAGGAATCTCCTTCCTTTCCTCTCCTGACCTGGCTGTCAAACATTAAAATGAAACTTTCTCAACCACCCTGGACATATTGGCACCACTCAGACACCGCACCATCAGAGCCAGATGCCGGCAGCCCTGGTACATGCCTCAGACTCGCCATCTGCAGTGATGTTCCAGGGGGGCTGAGTGTCTGTGGAAAAAGTCAAAGCTACCTGCAGACTTTGTCCACTACAAATTCATACTCAGGACTAGAGATGGACAAATCGATTCTAACGAAGTGGAACTCGTGTAGAATTTCACGAGAAATTCGATTCTGAATGAAGCCGAATTTCCTGGCGATTCATGGTATAGAATCTCACATTACGTGAGATGGGGAAAAGAATTATGGGAGGAAGAAAGAAATACCATCAATGACATGTGCAGACAGGCAGCCAATCAGCACCCAGCCAGCTTCTATGATGCCATAGCCCTATAAATACGGCAGCCATGTTAAATTCTGCCACTTGTCACTGTGTCTCGTATGCACAAGCATCTCTATGTAGCTGCACTAGATTGCACTCTGCGAAAAAACTTCAGATTTTAGAGTTACTGGGATGATTACCTTTCATGTACACAGGGATGTATCATATACACACCTGTTCCTGAACCAGCGTTTTTTATTTTTATTTTGTTATATTGCTATCTATGGTAAAGAGTCAATTTTTTCACTTATTGTGGGGAACTCTGTGTCAAATCCAGTGTGTGTATGTCTCCCCTACACACATCTGAAATCCATCCAGTTCAGTCTGTAGGGATATTGCTATCTATGGAAAAGAGTTCATTTTTTCACTTATTGTGGGGAACTCTATGTCAAATCCAGTATGTGTATTTCTCCCATACACACATCTCAAATCTATCCAGTTCAGCCTGTTGGGATATTGCTATATGGCAAAGAGTTAATTCTTTCACTTATTGTGATGATGCTGTTAAATGCTGATACATGTAGATCACCCCTCCTCCCCAAAAAAGTGAAGAGGGTGTCGGCAGTAATTTTGCATTGACGTCAATGATTATTTTGCCCTCCCTTTGATCCTACAGTGTCCGCTTTCAATCTGTCAATAATCCATCAGTATTGCTAAAGCCAAAAAGAAAAAAGAGGTGATACAAAAAAGAGATAACAAGGAAATGGAATATTTGCATGTCTTCTGTGTTTTGTATCCCCTTCTGCTTTTGGCTACCTAATCATCAGACAATCCTGATACAAAGAAAGGACCATGTCATATTAGCCTTACGGCTTCTCTGAAGACACAATTGGTTGTATTTGTCCTTTTCATTCCTTCTGACAGATTAAAAGAAGGGGAAAACCGAACATAGTGGCACTTTCATAGAGTGCTGGATGATAGAAACAGCATTAGGAAACCACACAGTGGTCGAGTGAGAGAGTGTGGTCAGTTGGCAGCAGCATGAGTAGTTTACAGAGTGGCACAATGACAGATTGTAAAGGTGGCAGTAGCATGAGTAGGCCACAGATTGGCACAATTACACAGTTTTGAGGTGGCGACAGTAACAGCAGCAGCAGCATCAGGCCGGAGAGTGGCACAATGACATAATTTTGAGGTGGCGGCAGCTAGGTGACATAATGAGGAGGTGGCGGCAGCAGCAGCATCAAGCCAGAGAGTGACATGGTGACATAGCCTGGAGGTGACAGCAGCAGCACCATGAGGAGACCTGAGTGGTGAGGTGACAGCAGCATCAGAAGGCTACATAATGGCCCAGTGAAGAGTGGGGAGGTGGGTGGCATTACCAGTCGATGGTTAAGAGGGTGGGTGGTAGAAGGAGCAACTGGCAGCAGATGTGTGGCAGCAGGCGGGTGGCAGCATCAGAATAGTAGCTGAGGCACTTAGCCAGAAGAATCCAGACTCATTTGTTAAAGTTTGGGTGAGGCGGCATGGCTGATCTAATCTGTTGCATCAGGCATTAATGTGTGGAAATCCTGGCTGATCCACGCCTGATTCATCTTTAAAAAAGTGAGTTCTCATTAGGGTACCTATGGCCCACACTGCACTGACTCTCCACCTCTCCACCTCGGCTCAGCACAGGCCATCAGTTCTCTGAATGGTGCAGAGTCTACCACTTGAAAAGGGAGGGACTGCAGTACCACCAGCTTGGACAGGGGCACGTTTAGCTTCTGTGCCATAGGATGGCTGGATGCATGCTGCTGTCTCTTAGCAATCGCCTCGGTGAACTACTGCTGGCACAATGAGTGGCAAGGAGCAGGAGCATCGGGACCAGTATATGATGGGAAAGATAGACAGCTCCTTTCGGCAGAGGTGGTGGAGCCTTGACTGCCTGAAATGGGATGTGTGCCACTGGGTGCTGTTGCTGCAGCAGGATGGACTACCACATCTGAGACACGTTTCTCCCAGGCCACTGGATGGTGGCGCTGCATATGTTGATATAGGGCCATGGTGCTAACATTAGTTCCCTGGCCATGCTTCACTTCGTGCCCACAGATTCTCCGTATACCCATGTATTTCAAAGGTGTTTCACTTTATAAGTGAAAAAAGTAACTCTTTGGCGCAGAGAACAATATCCCAAAACAATAACCTGCCTGTAATAGAGATGTGTGTATGTGAGAAATACACACGTTGTATTTCAAAGATAGTTCACCACAATAAGTGAAAAAAGTAACTCTTTGTAGCTCTACATGTATTAGCGCTTAACAGAACAGGTTCTGTCATAATCTGTGGAATCATCTGATGAAGGTGTAAAAGGAGTGCGCTCTTTGACGCTATAGTAAGATCTTGGCCCAGAGCTCAGTTATTTTAGCTGGCGCTGACATTTCCCTGTCAGACTGCATTCCCACTTCAGTTATTTGGTCAGTTTTGACTCCGTAACTGCCCAGTTAAGTGAAGTGTGAAGCGATTCTAAGAGCGGCGTCTGTTATCTGTGTGTCATACTAAATCACAGCATTGTGTGAATACCAAACCACACTCCCTATGTATATTTCTGCATGGCACAATTTTCTACAACACCATACAGTCTCTCGGCATCCAGGAAATATCTGTTTTTTAACATCATTTGTCACAAATAAATTCTAAACTAACCGAATTTTGGGGAAAAATTCAACTAATCAGCAGAATTGAATTTTTGAGAAATTTGCCCATCTCTACTCAGGACTTATCCCACTGCCCTTCACTGCGCCAAACAAAAATATTTCACCTCCCTCATCTCAACATTACACAACAATCCAAAAAGCCTGTTTGATACTTTCCAATCCCTCCTCAGGCCTAAAGATCAGGCCCTGGTCACTGGCCTCTGTGCTGAAGACCTGGCTACTCACTTCAAAGACAAAATCGACAGTATCTAGCAAAACATTGCATCTCAATCCCGAAGTAATACCCATCCTGTCCCTCCCTGCACTTCCACTAGTCTCTCAACCCTTGACCCAACAACAGAGGAAGAAGTATCCAGACTTCTCCTGTCTGCTCGCCCCACCACCTGCTCTAGTGACCCCATTCCCTCTCACCTCGTCCAGTCTATTTCTCTGGCTGTCCTCTCCCACCTAACTGGGATCTTTCCATCTTCGTTTAAACATGCCATCATAACCCTTTTACTAAATAAAGCCAACTCTGGACTCATCCTGTGCTGCTAATTATCGACCTTCCCTTTATCTCTAAACTCTCTCTACTAACTCTGTTCTTGATCCTCTACAATCAGGTTTCTGCACCCTACACTCCACAGAAACTGCTCTAGTTAAAGTCTCTAATGATCTCCTCACGGTTAAATCACAGTGCAACTACTCATTGTTGCTTCTTCTGTATCTCTCTTCAGCATTTGAGTCTGTAGATCACCACCTTCTCCTCAGCATCAGGGCCATTGGCCTACAGGATACCACTCTCTCTTGGTTCTCATCCTACCTCTCTGACCGCTCCTTCAGTGTCTCATTTTCAGGTTCTACCTCCTCTCCTCTTCCTCTTGCTGTTGGGGTTTCTCAGTGATCAGTTCTAGGTCCTCTTCTTTTTTCACTCTCACAGCCCCTTTTGGACAAACATCAGCAACTTGGCTTCCATACCACTCTATTGGGTGACACTCTCTATCTCTCCTCCCGAGACATCCTCCTTTCCCTGCTACAAAACCCCTGACGTCTTTGCTGTCTGGACTAATGTCCACTCTCTATCTGAAACAAAAACCCCATAAAACGAACTTCTTGTCTTTCGCCCTCTTCTAAAACTCCCCTGCTATTTTTTATGTGTGGGGGACCACCAAAACCCCCGGCAACAGGCCCCTGTGTTGGGGTTATACTAATTTTTGATCTGTCTTTCACCCCCTATTCATGCCTTTTCCTGTCCGTCTTTGCACCTCAAGAAACTCTCCAAATCCCTCCTTTTTTCCACTGTGGAAAAAAACTCAAACCCCCTTGTTGCTTTATTTTTCTCGTCTTGACTACTAAAACCCTTTCTTTCCGGTCTCCCCTCTCTTAAACTCTCCCCTCTTCAAAACTGTACTGAAGCACAGCCAGGGTCATTTTCATTGCCTTTTTGCTTCAAATTTTTATTAAATCTTTAACAAATCTGATTTTTTTATGGGGCCATCACAGGAACTAAATTTTTTGTTGTAGTTTGGTTTCATTTTGAAAATTCAGTAGCGGTTTTTTAGCTTCTGCAGGGTGTGTAGAAGCCAGGGGTCGCGCTATTCAACTAGAATGGCAGGCAACATTTAATTGAAAAGGTCTTAGTTATGAACCCGAGGGGCTGAGCAGCCCATACAAGAGGGGATTTTCAAATAGGGAAGACACTGTTAATGGACATATATTGCAAAGGACTTGTTTTTTCAAATCTTTTAAAATAAAAACAATCCCCAAGCTAAGGCAATGTTTCACGGGGCGGTTTAAACATTAAATTTTTTAAATGGATTTAGTAATTTTTGAATTTGGGAAATATCTGACTGTAAAATATCCACATGGGCCCCCAATAGAAAATATGAGGGGTTGTTTCCACAATCAATTTTCGAATAGGATGGTTTTGAAAAAGAACATGTTGTAAAATCCATGAAGAAAAAAACTAAAACTGAGTGTAAAATACTGGTCGTATAGATGAAGCATAATTGTGCCTGTGATTGCCTCTTAATAAAGGTGTTAAAACAGGTGTAGGGGTGTCTAACATGAAGAGTAAGATCATTCACAGATTATGACATATATATTTACTTAGTTCAAATGCAAAATATGGTCAGCACATACATTTTGAAAAATAAATGCACGTTTGTGTGCTGCCAAAAGCAATGCAAATGCAACACAATATCAGCAGCACTCTATAAGCACCAAAAAACAGTCAAAGGGAGACAGGGATTTTTTGGAAAAAGCATTTCTGCTACTTTGGAATATATGAAAATTTTGATGTTCTTAGTGTACATTTCTGATTATATATATATATATATATATATATATATATTAATATAAATATATATATAATAATTATATATTTATATTTACTTAGCCCATGATTTTTTTCTTTGCATGCAATATTTTGAAAAACAATTTTAGACTGGCTGGGACATCTTTAATTGTGCTTTTTGCACTTAATGATGAACATCATCAGTCAATTCAACTTATATTTATTCTGTTATCTTCTACTGTATGTACTAATTAATGATGAGATTGTTCAACGATTTGGCTTTTGTAGAGGTTTGATACTCGTCTTGAACTTGTAATTCAGCACCCCAATTTAGAGTGCATTTTCAATTATTCTATGGTGTTATCATAATAGGCATATTTCTATGTAGAATTTTTTGGATGCTGCTTTTTTCTCTTTTTGGAGTTATGGTTATGATATTCATTTAGTTACATGGTGCCAAAATTAGGACATTTTATAGGTTATAGGTAAAGTGCTGTGTAATATGTTGATGCTTTTCGGTAAGCCAATATATCTATTTTGTGATGACTGACCCAATAAACTACTTTACATTGGTGTATGAATATGGAAAAAATTATGCATGTATTCTATTTAATTATATGTATTACAGGTCAACATGACACCATATTTTGAAGATTTTTTTTTTAATTGAAGTTTATTTAGTTTTTAAATCCATGACTATGGCCAGCAAGGCAACAGTGAAACCCACTGAGCCCCCATGCTGCCCACTATTTGTCAGACCTGTGGTCATTAACTCATATGGATAGTCAGGGACAGGTGCACTAACCCTCATATAAATAGTCAAGGGCAGGCATGCCACAATAACTAACACTAATGTGGACAGCTGAAGACTGCCAGTGAAAATGATAGGAACAGTCAAGGATTACACTGGTAGGTGCATACATCTACACATGCACAGAAATATAGTGACACACAATAATTTACTTGCTGTGTCAGGGAGATTTTAAAAAAGCGATGTCTGTCTTATGTCTGCCCATTTAAGCTAATGCATTAACAAACAGCATAAATGACTCTTCATTATAACCACAAATATTGCATCGCGAGTTCAAATTTCATTGTGTATGCAGACTGCAAGTTTAACTTAATGCAAACCCTAGAATAAGCATAGACCCCCATGCACCAAAAATACAAACCTTAGAATGGATGTTATCTAAAAATAAGTAAAAAATAAATGCAGACCTCTGAATTCAAAATTAATGTACTCCTAAATAAGTACAGACCTTAACATAAATTTAGATCCAAAACAAAATCAACAAATAATTACAATAACAATTTAGACCGAAAATCCAACCACAACATAAATACAGACCCTCAAGGCAAAACCCAAAATAAATATATATGCCAACGTAGCAGGAGAAAAAATGGCGGACCCGGCGCACGTGATATCCCGATAAAAGCCAAGATGCTGGCTATATTTTAAAAGTGTCTTTTTTTTTAAAAAGTGCGGGGGGTATGCCCTCCCCCATTAAAAAACAAAAACAAAAATAATCCAATGGGGGGTTTTCAGGAAACGCGTTAGGCTATTTTATCATGTTTTAAGGGTTGGGGGGCATACCACCCCGCACTTTTTAGAAATAAAAGACATTTTTAAAATTTACCACCCCTTTGGGCTTTTTTTGGGATCTCACTGCGCCGGGTCCGCCATTTTTTTCCTGCTTAAAACCCCGATTTAGGTACACCCAGCGCCAACTGCACCAACCAACCCTTTGCCGTGAATAAGGGCTAGGGTCCCAAAAAACCCCATACCAAAATTTGAGATTGTGCCTATATAATAGGACGCACCCTCAAGGGGTAGCAAAACCTACATCTATCACACCTTCTTCTTTTTCTAAACAAACTTCACGATGTGCGCCCCCTTTGTGTTTTTTCTATTTTATCTATATGCCAACATAAATATAGACCCAGCACCAGAACAAAAACATATCAGCAGCACTCTTCTATCGCTAAGAGATGTTCAAAAACTGATTATACTGACTATTGAATTTCTGCTACTTTTTGAAAATTAGAGATTCTTACTGCACATTTGTGATCAAAACTGTAAGGGGCTATCTACCAATGACAAGGTGACCTCAGTTCAGATGGGGACCTACATTACAGCATTCTCAAAATTCAGTGCTTTTATCTCCTTTCCCTTTAAGGCATGAAGATCCCACTCACTCGCCAAATTAAAAACAGTCTTTGGGCATCCGTTTCCATTATTTTGACACCAATGCACATAAAAACCTATAAATGCAACATGGAAGTTTAAGGTTACCTTCTTCAAGTAAACACATAATGGTCTTAAGACACCTGAAACATCTCAAAATAGACATAGCTTTTCTGGCACCTTTCCTTCCTCATTTAAACATGCGGCCATCACACCCATCCTTAAGAAACCATCTCTTGACCCCTCCTGTCTGTCCAACTATCGCCCTATCTCACTGCTTCCACTCGTCTCTAAACTCCTTGAACAGCATGTCTATCTTAAACTGTCCTCTCATCTCTCCTCCAACTCTCTTTTTGACCCGCTGGGCTTCCAACCCCACCACTCTACAGAAACCGCCCTAACCAAAGTCACCAACGACCTAGTAACTGCCAAAGCCTCACACCACTACTCTGTGCTTCTCCTCCTAGACCTGTCCTCATCCTTTGACACTGGTGACCATTCACTTCTCCTACACATCCTCTCTTCCCTCAGCATCACAGCTCTTTCCTGGATCTCCTCGTACCTCAACGGTAGAACATTCAGCGTCTCATTCTCGCACCACCTCCTCCTCCCGCCCGCTCTCCGTTGGTGTTCCCTAAGGATCTGTCCTGGACCCACTACTCTTTTCTATCTACACTCTTGGTCTGGGTCATAGCATCACATGGCTTTCAATAGCACCTGTATCCTGACGATACCCAACTCTACATCTCAGGCCCAGATGTTACCTCTCTGCTCTCACGGATCCCAGATTGTCTATCGTCCATATCTTCCTTCTTCTCCTCCCATCTCCTGAAACTAAACATGGAGAAAACTGAAAAATTTATCATTGTCCCACCATCTCGCTCTATCCCTACACCTGATCTCTTTATCACAGTCAATGGCTACAATCTCTCACCGGCTCCGCAAGTCCGCTGCTTTGGGATAACCTTTGACTCCAACCTGTCCTTCAGACTGCACATCCAAACCCTCACCTCTGCCTGCCATCTCCACCTGAAAAATATCTCCCATATCCGCTTATTCCTTAATCTTGAAAGCACAAAAATGCTTGTCCATGCCCTCGTCATCTCCCGCCTAGACTATTGCAACATCCTTCTCTGTGGCCTCCCATCTAGCACCATCGCTCCCCTCCAATCCATCCTTAACTCTGCCGCCCGTCTTATTCACCTCTCTCATCGCTACTCCTCTGCCACTCCCTTCACTGGCTTCCCATAGCCCAGTGAATCCAGTTCAAGTTAGTAACCTGACCTACAAGGCTCTCCATAACCTCTCCCCTCCTTACATTTCTACCTTAATCTCTAGATACCTCCCGCCACGCAATCTCCGCTCCTCACAGGACCTTCTTCTCTGCTCTCCTCTTCTCAGCTCCTCACATAACCATCTCTAAGACTTCTCCCTTGCTTCCCCCACACTCTGGAACTCACTGCCCCAACACATCCGACTCTCCTGCACTCTCACTAGCCTCAAAAGCAACTAGAAAACCCATTTCTTCAGGATTGTCTATAACCAACAATAACCCAATTGCTACTACTCCACCACACAAACATGTCTACCCCTCGCCTTCTGTCTCTTCCACCTTCCTTGTAGATTGTAAACCCTCACGAGCAGGAACCTCTCTCCTTCTGTACCAGTTGTTAGTTATTAATTTGTCACCTTTGTACTTGTTTGACCTTGTTTAATCTATGTTATGTATGCAACCCGATTGTACAGCGCCCTGGAAGCAAGGGCGCTCTAAAATAAATAATAATAATAATAATGATAATAATAATAATAATTTGCCTGAAATTTTAACAGGATGAGGAATTATGGGTGGGTCAGGTGTATGGATCCCCTGCAGTAGATAATAAGGCCGGAGTCCTAACGTTGATAGATAAAAATGTATCAGGACTGGTAACACATTATAAACACGATGCAGAAAGGAGGTGGGTAAATGTCAAGATTAAAGTTTCTGATGAGGAATTTTCCCTACACAATATATACGGGTCAAATACAGAAGGATCTGCCATTTTCAAACGGCTTGAGACAATTATCCTGGGTGACGTTACCGAACTTAATATTGTTAGTGGAGATTTTAATTCTGTTATATCTCACATAGAGGATAGGAGAGAAAATAAAGC
>JAODAL010028810.1:0-52708 GCA_025379985.1 Phyllomedusa bahiana | reverse complement strand
CTGTTCATCAGGGATGAGGGTTAGTGTCAGTGCCAGCACCTTGCACCGTTCGACTGGGACAGAACCAGAAAGAATTTGTGGAGTGTCAAGAGTCCAAAAGAGATTGGATCTGAGATATGCCATAGAGTCAAGTGCCATGCTGTCAATGTATATATAACATCCAGAAGAAGAGTACCGTGAGTAAAGCCTGAAATTCCCAGAGAAATTGTGTTGTCTGCAGTTATTAAAGGGAACCTGTCACCTAGTTTATGCCCCCCTTGCTGAGGACAGCACAAGCCAGTGTCAGACCTGCTGTTTCCAGCGCTGTGTCCCTTATTCTGTAAGATGCTGGAGTTTTATAGCATCTAATGCTCAAATCTTATTCATGAGCAGGTGTTAGCCCCGCCCACCAAAGGTTAGCCCCGCCCACTGGCAGTTATTCACATGTTTCTACCTATTCAAAGTAATAGGTTAATCAGTTGAGGTGGGCGGGGCTAGCATCAGGTGGGTGGGGCTAGCCTCAAATGACTCTTTGAATTACTCTTTTCTGGCTGAAAACTGCAGGTTTAAGCACTAAATATTCAAAAACTCCAGCATCTTACAGAATAAGGGGCACATCGCTGGGAACAGCAGGTCTGTCACTAGCTTGTGCTGCCCTCAGCAAGGGGGGCATAATCTATGTGACAGGTTCTCTTTAAGCGCTGGTGCACCACACGATCACCACTGCACTACTACACCCAGCATCCATCCGCAATAGTACCATCTAGCAACCTGGTGTGTCTTTACAAAAGAGCATAAAGAGGTGGTTGGTAACCAGAGAAACTTGTGTACACTAGCAGTAGACAAAATCTTCTTGATCTCCTAAACAAAGCAAAATCACAACAGCAATGTATTTGATAATAATGTTCATTTACCTTTCCCTAAATGTTAAAAAGCTAATCATTGTGGTGAGGAAACTCCTTTAATTATATTTGAAAGGATTTATAACTTCTGGAATTGAAGCAAAAAATTCTACAACAGGCTGAGAACAAGAAGCAAACCGAAAATCCCTAACTTTGTGGTTATCTTGGAATGCTTTAGAGGAGCTGATCTACACTGAGCCGCGCGCTGCTGCTGTCGTGTGAATTGAATTCAGAAGGTGTAGTCAGCCCGCAGCCCTTCCATGCAGAAAAGGTCAAGACTATGTTAATCGACATAAAAACCATATTCCAAGTGGAACTGCAAAGGGCAATTGCTGTTAGAGATCAGCGGTAAGCTAAAGGGCTACGGCTTAAATCTGAAGAGGCAGTGATGAACGGGATTGGCCCTGAGTTAGTCAACATATCCCGGACAAGTGTGCACGAGTCATGTAAACTACATGGCAGGGACCTGGAGAGCGCTGCATTAACTCTTTCCTTCCCTTATGACTTGAAGGTAACATCATTTTCGTTTTTAAAAATCCTGTTCACATTCCTAAGTAAGGAGCTATGCATTTTGTAGGACCTGGGGCAGTTTCTACCCAGCACTGACTTATATCCTTCAAGTTTTTGGAGCCTTTTGTCCACTTTGGCCTAAATGGGGAACAATGCAAATTCATGCAGAAACTACAGGTGCAGGATATTACTTTAACAAGAGAGTTTGGAGTCTTTAAAGAGAACCTGTCACATAGGTTATGCCCCCCTTGCTGAGGACAGCACAAGCTAGTGTAAGACCTGCTGTTTCCAGCGCTGTGTCCCTTATTCTGTAAGATGCTGGAGTATTTAATGAGTATTTAAAGAGAACCTGTCACATAATTTATGCCCCCCTTGCTGATGGCAGCACAAGCTAGTGTCAGACCTGCTGTTTCCAGCGCTGTGTCCCTTATTCTGTAAGATGCTGGAGTATTTAATGAGTATTTAAAGAGAACCTGTCACATAGTTTATGCCCCCTTGCTGAGGACAGCACATGCTAGTGTCAGACCTGCTGTTTCCAGAGCTGTGTCCCTTATTCTGTAAGATGCTGGAGTATCTAATGAGTATTTAAAGAGAAACTGTCACATAATTTATGCCCCCCTTGCTGAGGACAGCACAAGCTAGTGTCAGACCTGCTGTTTCCAGTGCTGTGGCCCTTATTCTGTAAGATGCTGGAGTTTTAGAGTATTTAATGCTCAAATCTGCAGTTTTCAGCCAGAAAAGAGTCATTAAAAAATTTCATTTTTTCATGCCCCCCCCCACCTGGGTTGCCCCCCCCACCTAAAAGATAAACCATTATTTTGAATAGAAAAAATGTGGAAAACTGCATGGGCGGGGCTAGTCTTCGGTGGGGGGGGGCTAAAAACCTGCTCAAAGTAAATAAGGGGTAAATGCCCTAAAACCCCACACTTATAAACACAGCGCTGAAACAGCAGGTCTGACACTAGCTTGTACTGTCCTCAGCAAGGGGGGAATAACCTATGTGACAGGTTTCCTTTAAAGGGGCACTCTCATCTCATTGATTACCTTTAAACATGTAGGGTGCTTTCACACAGTGCGTTTGTTTTTGGTGCATTTTTAGCTTTTTTTTGCTGAAATGCAGACTAATAAAAGTAGTTTAATGCTGTGCATTTCTGCAAAGAAAACGCACCAAATGCACTGTGGGAAAGCACCCGTCGGCAAAAGTAATATTAAGACTATT
The DNA here is from genome assembly GCA_025379985.1 of Phyllomedusa bahiana. NCBI lineage: Eukaryota > Metazoa > Chordata > Amphibia > Anura > Hylidae > Phyllomedusa > Phyllomedusa bahiana. The sequence goes on along the minus strand of JAODAL010028810.1, from coordinate 50,098 downwards.
GCCAAATACATCGCTGTTCTGAGTTTGCTTCATTTTAGAGCTAGAGAAGTTCTTACTCCTGTTTTTTTTTACACAAGCTTCCCTAGTTACTAACCACATATCTCTGCTGTAGCAGTGGTCAGAATTGACAACCCCTTCTGTGTTTCTGCGGGAAGCAAAAATTTCGCCAGTTTCTAAATACTGAACCCCCATAAATCCAATTGAAACCTGTGAAAAACATACCCTAATGTTGCATGTCTTCACCGCCCCGTTCCTTCCTGATGGGCTTTCTCCTCTCTCACCCCTCCCCTTCTATCTCTCTTTTCCAGATCACTACACTACTATCACTGTACATAAACATCCCAAATATGTATCTGTCACAGTGAAATGATCAAACTAGGGATTTGATCAACTAGGTAGAGTCGGTAATTCAACAATAGTCATTAAAACAAAATTTAAATTTGTTTTCGAAATAGTGAACAAAAGAAATAGATCCTTCAGCTGATCTTATAATAATGTTCAGTCCTTCTAGATCTGAACCCGTTTTTCTAGAGCTGTGCAAGTTCTGCTGACTTGCTGATTTCATCTTTTCACTAACACAGTTTTGGGATTTTGAGAAAACCTGACTTTTTTTAGGGGCATGACGCCACAAGTGGTTAAACACCTTCCGTGAATTGATGAAATACCTAGTGTCATCATTTTCCCGCACCAAATTTCACACAGAGGGGATTTTTCAAGGCCCGTTTTTTAGACCACAGTCTCATTTTACCCCTTTTGGGTCTCCAGTCTGGAGTTTTATACATCCAATAGACCTCTCTTTTCTGTAATAGCTGGAACTTATTTTGCTGCTCAGTATTTGGTCAATAGGGGTAATTTTTATGCAACCAGTTTTTGTTGTGTGATTCAGCGACGTGACACGACATACTGTGGTTGATGTCACCCTTTTTAACACAGGGTCGGTGGTCCCGCAGTCACGTAATGTCTGAATGGTCCTGCCTCCAGGCTGCAGACCGCACGTGCACTCGATAAACAAAGACCGCACTGCACTCGATGAACTACGCAGACCGCATTGACCGAGGAGACCTATGCAGACCCCAAGGCACTCGATGAGTATCCCAACCCCACGTGCACTCGAGGAAAAACTGCACCCCCGTGCACTCGAGGAACATATTCCCGACCGCCCCTGCACTGAGGGGAAAATACTGCGACCGCACGTGCACCGATGAGAATACAGCAACCCCCAGTGCACTCGATAATATACTGCAGACCGACTGACTCGAAGGATATACAGAGACCGCAGTCTCTCAATGAGATATACTGCAGACCGCACGTGCCTCAATGAGTTACTGCAGACCGCACGTGCTCTCAAAGAATTACTGCAGACCGATGTCCATAGTTTGCCAACTTTTTAAAAAGGAAAAGCAGGAGAAAAAAGAGGGTTTTTGAAGCCCGGGAGGTAGTTGCCCCCTTTTTTAACCAGGGAGTGCCCCCCTTTAATAGCCCGGTAGGGAGTTGCCCCCCTTTAGAACCCGGGAGTTTTTGCCCCTTTATAGCCCGGTAGGTAGTTGCCCCCCTTTAAAGCCCGTAGGGATTGCCCCTTTAGTAGCCCGGTAGGAAATTTCCCCCTTTTTGAAGCCCGGTAGGTAGTTGCCCCCATTAAAGTCGGTAGGTAGTTTCCCCCTTTTGTACCCCGGTATGGGCCCCCCTTTAGTAGCCAGGTGGAGTTCCCCCCTTTTTACCAGGAAGGGAGTTGCCCCCTTAGTAGCCAGGGAGGTATTTTCCCCCTTTTGAAGCCCGGTAGGGACGCCCCCTTTTTGTACCAGGAGGGATTTGCCCCCTTGAAGCCCCGGGAGGTAGTTGCCACCCTTGTAGCCGGGATTCCCCCCTTAGACCAGTAGGTAGTTGCCCCCTTTAGAACCAGGTAGGATTGCCCCCCCTTTTACCAGTAGAGCCCCCCCTTACTAAAAAAAATAAAATTAAAATCCATTACCTCACCACCCTGAGCCCGCTTCCGATTTTCCCCCAGCGACGCAGGGGAAGTGGGTTTCAGAGGCGCGTTTCCCCCCCCCACGCTGGTGCCTTTAGTACGGGGGACACCGCCGGGTACATACAAGGGGGGGAGGGAGCGATCCTCCTGCCTCCTCCCTGACCGAGGCTCCGGGGGGGTGAACAGCCGCGCGGCCGCTTACCCCCGTAGAACCCCGGGGGGCAAATACGCACCAGCGCTATCTTTCGCCGCGGTCCCCCCGCTGCCTGCTGGGGGGGAGGAATGCCAACTTGCCGGGAATCGGGGGGGGGGACCCCCCTTAGCGGGACCCCCCCACCAAAAGCGGGGAGAGTTGGCAGGGATGCCATGTGCACTCAATGAGATATACTGCAGACCACATGTGCACTCAATGAGATATACTGCAGACCGCACGTGCACTCCATGAGATATACTGCAGACCGCACATGCTCACAATGAGATATACTGCAGACCACACATGCACTCAATGAGATATACTGCAGACGGCACATGCACTCAATAAGATATACTGCAGACCACACGTGCACTCAATGAGATATACTGCAGACCTCACATGCACTCAATGAGATATACTGCAGATTGCACATGCACTCAATGAGATATACTGCAGACCGCACATGCACTCAATGAGATATACTGCAGACCGCACGTGCACTCAGTGAGATATACTGCAGACCACACATGCACATAATGAGATATACTGCAGATTGCACATGCACTTGATGAGATAAGTAATAAACCTGCTTTTACAATTTAACGTAAAAGAAATTTAAAAAACTTCCTCGGTAACCCTTGAAGCGAAATAATCCGTAGTACAGATAGAATCGCAACATAGTCAATCGGGTGCCAGACAGGGGTAGCTCTCTGTAGCACCATTCATTTCATCTCCCATAGCCAGATGTTGTCTGACCAAACTGGGTGCCACTAGGTTTTTGAGGGTGGGGTGGGGGTCTTCTAAAGATCATGCCTGGTTTGTTGGTGAGAAAGGGACCCAAAAAAGGGTCTTTTAATAAAAGGTCCTAATGGTTCTCCTAATAGTAGCATGGGACTTGACTTGGGTCACAAATAAGAATTTGTTTGTCCTCACTCCTCTTAGTTATGACTGTCAGAGATGAGATTAAAAAGACAATCATCTTGACTCAGTGAATTCGTTTCTCAAACGCATTGAATATTAGCTCCACTGGGTAATGTTTTTCATGGAACCTGTGGGATACCAAATTAGCTTGTTCCACAAACTTGGAATTATAGATGCAATTCTTCCTGATGCATCTAAATTGGCCGCAGAGCACATTTTCTTTCCACGGCCTGTAGTGGCCTCTGTGAAAGTGGAGATAACTGTTGCGGTCTACAGCTTTAAAAAGTGTGGACGTTTTGAATTGACCCCTCTCAATAATAATATTCAGGTCCAAAAACTTGATGGTGGTCGGGCTAAAATTAGCTACAAATGAGATGCCTCAATCATTAGTATTCAGGTGGTTAACAAATTTCCAAATCAGTTCAACAGGGCCTTTACAAATTACAAAAAGGTCATCTATATATCTTTGGTATATATAGAGGTATATATATTGAAGAAATTCAGACCAGGCATAGATGTACTCAGCTTCAAAATAAGCCATAAATAGGTTAGCGTATGCCAGCGCGACCCGTGTACCCATCGCGGTGCCGCAGGTCTGGCAGTACGTAGTCCCATCATATACAAAGCAGTTTTCAAAGAGGATAAAAGATAACCCTTTGATAAGAAAGGACAATTGGGTAGGTGAGATGGCAGGATCTTCAGTGAGGTATCTAGTGACTAGTGTTGAGCGATTTTTATCGACAAAGTTGAAATCGGCAAGGTTTTTATGGTGATCGAAATTTCCCGATCTATGCGATAATTAAGGTTAAAATCTGTGCATCATCTATTAAGATCGCGCCTTTTTCGGGGCTTCCTGTAATTTTGGCGGCCACAAATGAGATTACAGAATAGAGCAGGGGGAATGTGTGTGCGACGTCATGACTGGGATGTTATGGTTGCGATTGGCTGGAAAAATCACATGACCTCGTATGTACATAGAACAGCGATTGCCTGTTCAAACCTCAGTGTCTCTCCAGGCGTCTCAAAGGTATAGGACCTGCCGTTCTGCCTGTGGCCAAAACAGCTCAGCGAAATTATCTATTTTTCTGCAACAGAAGAAAACCTCTTACTAGTACTGTATCCTTCCATATTTAGTTGGATTGAGAGATTAGAATATTTTATTAGTCTATATAGGAGAATTTTTAAAGCAGAATCTACACTTTAAATTCACGGCGGTGGAGCAGGGGGGGGGGGGGGGGCCCGCTGCCGAACACATACAAGACCTATAAAAACACAGATAAAGTTCACCAAGACATAGTTAGACATGTAGTGGATATCTTTATTATTAACAGTTTGCTATTGATATTTCCTGGATATTGGCCAGCCGTGAATCTTATATATGTGATAAACATCATTTCAAGTAACTGCAGACTCTTTGGTTAGCTGCACAAAACTCCACTTTTATTATCAGTTATACATTTTCCGATAGGGTGTTCAATTACCCATTTCACATGTGACTGTTTATATATAACCACCTTGGCACTTAAATTACAAACCAGCAATACATGTAGCATCACATTTGTTTGTTGCCAAAAATACCGTGTAATCGTACGAAAACATCACAGTTACAGTTTTTGACTTTTGCTCACCCAGCACTGTCATCTACGCAGCATCTATGTAAATCTTAAAACAGCAATTCTTTATTCACCACAGGTGAATTGAAAGGTGCAAAAAATAACCGTTTTTATTATATCAAAACAATAGGCATAACAGTTACTGTTTTTTTGAACTTTTGCGCACACCATCACAGTTCATTGACGCAGCAATCTACTAAATCTTAAAACAGCAATTCGAATATTCCCCACAGTGAATATGAAAGGTGCAAAAAATAACCGTTAATAATATCAAAACATAACAGTTACGTGTTTTTTGACTTATGCGCACCCAGTACTGTTCATTGACGCAGCATCTACGAAAATCTTAAAACAGCAATTCTATATTCACAACAGGTGAAATGAAAGGTGCAAAAAATAAAGTTAATTATATCAAAACAAACATTAGCGTGTTTTATTGACTTTTTGCGCACCCAGCACTTGGTCATTGCTCAGCATCTACGTAAATCATAAAACAGCAATTCTATCTTCACCACAGTCAATTGAAAGGTCAAAAAATACCGTTAATTAAATCGAACACATACAGTTACAGTGTTTTTATGACTTTGCGCACACCACACTGATCATTTACGCAGCATCAACGTAAATCTAAAAACATAAATTCTATGAATCACCACATTGGTGATTTGAAAGTTGCATAAATTTCCGTTTATGATTCCAATACATTACATTTACGTGTTTTTTGAACTTTTGCGCACCCAGCACAGTCATTGACGCGCACATCTACTACATCTTAAACCGCAATTCTATATCACACAGGTAATTGAAAGGTGCAAAAAATAAAGTCTTATTATATCAAAGCATAACAGTTACGTATTTTTGAGGACATTGCCGTCACCCAGCACTGTTCATTAGACTCGCATCTACTCTAAATCTTAAACAGCAATTCTATAATCACCACATGTGATTTGAAAGGTGGCAAAAAATACGTTTATATTATTCCAAAACATAACAATACTTGTTTTTTGGACATTTGCCCATTCCAATTTGTTATAGACCACTTTGCAGTTAAATGAATCCAAGCCAATTTTGTTTTGATTAGAGGATTTGAGATAGCTGTGGATTTGCCGTCTTTTAATAAGAGACTTTCCAAAACTATTCCATACCTCTCAAAATTTTATATTTCCTGAACATGAGCGAAATGCAGGTGGGTAAGCGAGCAAAGAGGTGGGGTATGCACAATGGAGGTAGAGGTACGAAAAAGGTGCTCCTTCCAGTGCTGTCGACAACACGCAGCCAGCGGATCGTCATTGCAGGACCGTCAGCCTGTCATCGCTGAGGTCAGGCCCTGTGAATCCTAAGATAAACGAACATCATCCGCCAATCCTGTACCTTCAGTGGTTAATGCAACCTGCATCTACAGTCTTACCTCCTCGTCCTCCGCAGTCACGGCCACTAATGTGCGTCATCAGCAATCATCAGCAATCTGTCAACATGAAGCAGCCCAAATGTCAACATCGTTGTACCCACCACTGTGATTAATCCATTTTCCTGCAACCTCTTTGTGACAAAATGCGGTTGGGGTCAGAAGGCATGTTAAGAAAAATCAAGAGGCCAAAAAGTATGAAATTTTCTCTGCTCTGACGCCCATTACATGATGCCATCAGAGGAGGTGAAGGAACGCCGTCAATCGGCAAAATAACCCGCGTCCGGCAACGCCTTGCAGTGCCTTGTTGTAGCCCGCAGCTTCTGATGCAGAAAGTCAGGAAGACCAAGTCACCTGTGTTTGATGAAGATGACGACAATGCGGATCCATCCTGGTCTTTCGCGCAAATTTGCTTTGCGAGCGCTCATCAGTGAGGACGAGGCGAATACGATGGGGTAAGTTGGTCAATACGTCGCCCCACAAAAAGGAGAAGACCGGCTCGCAAGAAGGTCCGCTGAAATGATTCCGCCAGCCACGTCACGCAAGACCCCCCTCCTCGCTATCGTCGTCAAAAAGGTCCAGGACCTCTCAAAGCCTGGGCCTTCTTTGAGCAAGCCTTGATCAAACCCAGCGATGTCATATAGCCCGCCTATGCCGTAAACCATAAGTAGAGCAAGAAACCTTTAAGTGGTTAACCACCACCAACATGGTCTAAGCTCACATGCAGCGAATGCATGATTGAAGTGGAGGAACACTTGGCCACAAAAAAGTCCAGACCCGACGTCGGGCCTCCAACCACTGTCACACCCCTGTCCTCCGCCTCCTCCTCCTCCGCCACCACCAAGCTTTCCTCACTGCCCATGTCTCTCATAGTCATGATCAGGATCTCCGTCCGCTTCAGCCTCCACCGTCCCCCGAGACCATCCATCACCACCAGAGACCACACCTACCCCTTCCCTTTCCGCCAGTTGACGACCTGCACCCGTACAGCGCCAATCTAGCAGCCAGCCTTCAGTCTTCCAGGTTTGAGGGAAGCAGAAGAAACAACTTTACCAAACATCCCAAACCAAAAGCCTGAATTGTCGCATTGGCCAGGCTTTTGGCCTTGGGAAATGTTGCCTTTCCGTCTGTTGACACAGATGGTTCCGCCACTTCATGGCCCTCGCTTTCCCCCAATACAGATCCGAGCAGCATTGTCTTTTTATTATTATATATTTTTGACCCCTTGGTTCCAAGAGCGCTGTACATTTCAGGTTTCATACATAACATAGGTCAGACACAATACAAAGGTACAAATTACTAACTGACACAGTAGCAGAAGGAGAGAGTCCCTGCCCCGTGAGGCTTACAGTCTATAGAAGGTGGGAAGAACAGAAGGTGAGGGGCAGACCATGGTTATGTAGGATAGATGTAAGTGACAGCAGGTATATAGTTGGTTATAGCAATCCTGAAGAAGGTTTTTCAGGTTGCCGTTGCTGCTGGTGAGATGGGAAGTCTGAGGTTTTAGGGCAGTGAGTTCCAGTAGTGTGGATGAAGCAGCGGAGAATCTGAGACGGTTGTGTGAGAGCTTGATAAGGGAGAGCAATAGAAAAGAAGGTATCCCTGTGAGGACGCAGTGCGTAGGGGAGATATCTGGATATTAACAGAATGTATAGGGAATGTTATGGAGAGCCTTGTAGGTCAAGGTTTCTAACTTAACTGGATCCTGGCAAGGGAAGCCAGAGAAGTGGATTGGCAGAGGGAAGAGGCAGAGGAGTACAGGGTAGAAGTGAATCAGACGTGGCACAGCGTGAAGGATGGATTGAGGGGAGTGAGTGCTACTTGAGAGCCACAAGAAGAGGTGCAGTAGTCAAGGCTAGATAACGATGTCATGGACGAAGCAATTTTGTCTTTCGAAGTTAAAGAAAGAACGATTACGGGAGATACTTTTTCAGTTGGAGGCGGCAGTGATTAGGTTGGATGTGTGGTTGAAAGGACAATTGGAGTCTAAGGGTATATCCCCAGGGCAAGCGGACTTGTGGACTGGTGGAGAGAGTGTAGCCATAGACTGTGAAAGAGAGATCAGGTGGAGGTGGAGTTAGATGAGTGACAAGAAAAAAAAAAATGATGAATTCAGTTTTCGCTCCACTTTAGCTTCATAGACGGAGGAAAAGAAGGAGATATGGACGAAAGACAGTCAGGGAATCCCGGGAGAGTAGAGAAGATACATCTGGGCCGTAGATGTAGAGTTGGTTTCATCCGCATACAGATGAATTGAAAGCCATGCGAGTGCTAATTAAGTTGCCCCAGACCACTAGTGTAGATAAGAAAAGAGTAGTGGGCCCAAGGACAGACCCCTGTGTACACCAACAGAAGAGGCCGGGGAAGTGGGAGCCGTGATGAGAGACCTAGAAAAGTCCGACTCAGTGAGTAGGAGGAGATCCAGGAAAAGCCAAGGTCCGTGAATGCCTAGACAAATTATAGCAGGAGGGAAGGTCGACAGTTCAAAGCAGAGGACAGGTCAAGAGAAGCACAGAGTAGTGGCGTGAGCTTGGCCTTTTGCTAGGATCTTGGTGACTTTGGTTAGGCGTTTCTGTAGAGTGGTGGGGTCGGAAGCCCGATGCAAAGGGTCAAGGAATGAGTTGGTGAATAGAAGAGAGGAAGAGTTGAAGATGACGTGTTGTTCGACGGAGTTTGAGCGAATGGAAGCAGTGAGATGGGCTATATTTGGAATGACGACAAAGGGTCAAGAGAATGGTTTCTTAAGGATGGTGTGATGTCGCATGTTTACAGGATAAGGGAAGATGCCAGAGTTAATGATAGTTGAAAAATGGCGAGGCTGTATGATAACAGCACTAAGGTCAGGATTAGTGAAAAGAGGCAGTGGGTCTAGATTACAGTGGTAGTTTGGAATTTGACATAGAGTGGAGATGTCAGAGTGAACATTAGAGAACAAGTTAGGAGGGTGTGTGATGACAGGTGTAAGGAGGGACTAGGGGACACTGCAGAAAAGAGATAGAACAGAGGGGACTGTGGGGAGAATGCAGATGTCTGTATGAGATGATCTTAGTTAGGAAAAGTGATGGCGAAGTCCGACTGCCTGAATGAGAATGGGCGGAGGGTGCTGTGGACCGGAGAGAGCGTTAAGATTTGAACAGATGTCTGGGGTTAGTGAACCAGGGAGGATAAGAGGGTGGTGAAGATAGTCCTGTTTGAGCTGATGAAGTGCAGATTTAAATGTATGCATAGTGATTTAGTAAGATGCGAGGTCGTCGGTGGAGCGCATTATCTTCCAGCGGCGTCGCCAATCTGGAACTCGCCTCAGCTGTTTGGTTGGAGTCTGTGTGCCAGGTGTCAGTTGTTTTTGCCGAGATTCTGTTGTGTGAGAGAGTGGCGACCATGAACCAAGATGAAGTGATCGATGTTTAGTAGAAAAGTGAGTGGCTGCGTCTGGTCATTCAAATGAGATATGTAGAGAGGGAAAATAGATTCAGAGAGATGTGGTTTAAGAGTTGTAGGTTTCTAACCGTGGTGCAGTAAATTTGGGGCATGGGGGGCAGGTGGTGGTGGAAATTTGTTAGAGAAGGTTAGGACAGATGTGTGGTCAGTAGATTGGGTAAGGTAGAGATTGAGTTGTTTGGATAGAGGACAGAGGTGGTGAAGGATGAGTCCAGTGTGTGTCCCAACCTTTATGAGTGTGCTCCAAGGTCCCCAGGGTAGAGGCCCCCCCCCCCCGAAGGAAAGGATCGGAGACCGGAGCTATTTGATAGTTAGTGGAAGCAGGGGGTGTCCGATCTGGATTGTAGAAATCTCCCAGTGAAAATAGTAGGGTCAGTCATGGAGTAGAAAGTGAAGTAGCCAGGGAAGCGTAAGTGGACTGAGGAAGGCGGTGGCAGGCCTGTGGGACTATAAACAACAAGCACTGTAGTTGGAGGTGAGTAGAAGCGGACGAGAGCACTCTCGAAGGAGTGGGAGGGTGAGTGGAAGTAGTGGTGGGACGGTAACAAAAGGACAGGTATCTGACAGAAGAATGCGACACCGCCACCATGTTTACTTCCAGAGCGGGGGAGTGGTGTCAAACCTGAAGCCGCCTTAAGAAGTTGCAGCAGTGGAGGTTGTTCAGGAAGTTGTCAGCCAAAGTTTCTGTTAATCATAGAAGGAGTTAGGTTGCGAGAGATGAAGTCGGTCATGGACAAGAGAAGCTTGTTGCTTACAAACGTGCATTTCAGAGGGCTCCAGACATGGGGCGAGTATAAGCGGGGGTGAGGTGAATGGTTTTATTATTTAAGGGGTTGTGTGCAGTGTTTGTTCTTCGTAGTCTGTACGGACAGCGTGAAATAAAATTTGGTATGTGTATGAGGGCGGCCGGGGTAGGTGATATGTCCCCAGCAGCAAGAAGAAGCAGGAGAGCTGTGAGGAGTGTGTGTGGGATAGTATCAAAAGGGGGGTTGTGTAAGCTGATTTTGTAGAGAGGTTTAATGCTGTGAAAGAGGTTGGAGAGTAGATACAGGTGAGGAGGTGAGGATAAGGACGGGAGATATGGAAGTCGTAGCCAAGTTTGTGTGTGAGAAGACAAGGAGTTTGAGACTAGGAGGTAGTGATGATAGTTGGCACTAGAAGTGCATATATGGGGTGGTCCTGACATAAAGTTCAGACTAATCTAATGGATAACCCACCATTTGGATCATTATCGCTTCAATTCTTTGTCTGGAATAATTCTAGAAGTCACACTTATGGGAATAAGCCACTTTATCGATATTGCATCTAAGTATTGCATCAATGACCTGTTCAAGAATGACCTAACATGTGCACTTAAAAAGTATACTATCTTAAGATCAGATACCAGTGTGAAACAAGAAGGGTAGGGTGAGGATGTATTACTAGGCAAAGGTGATTGCAAGAGAGGAAAGTGTGTGGCCTAGAGGCCTCTTTTCACAGTAGGAGATCAAACAGTTTATTATAGCACAATTTCCATAAACATTACATTAAAACAGCAGAGACAGTGAGGTTAAGCAATACAGATGGAGGGATTGCTTGGGTGTTGGACCCCATAAACTTTAAACAGAAAGGGGGAGGAGGGGAGTGGTGTTCACGGGGGAGAAACAAACATTAAAACAGCAGAGCGGGGGGTTAAGCAATACAGATGGAGGATTGCTTGGGGTTGGTCCCATAAAAATTAAAGGGGAAAAGTGGAGATGGGAGTGGGGGTTTCACAGGAGAAACAACCGTAATGACAGAAAAGAGAGGTCGGGTGAGAGATTTTGCTTACGGGTTCCATTCACCAAAGAAAATTCGGGTATAATTCTGAAGCACACTAGGAATAGCACTTTTAATGGATATCATCAATACCATTTCTTTCCAGAAAAGCCCCCTGCCCTGGCCAGCCACGTGTCATTAAAATTTCAAGCCTTTGTCTGCATCGGGGCCCGGGAAAAGCCACTCACCCCCGACACATGACTATAAGCAGGGCCAAGGGGCCGCTTACCCTTTTGACGCTCACTGGGGGCGGGGTGGATGCCGGGGGGTGACGGGGCTCTCAGGCTCGCGAAAGCTTTCAAACCGCAGGGATGGTGCAGGGCTCTTTCCCCAAGGTCCCGGGTTTGGCATCACTGCCCAGAGACACCAGGCCTGTTGAAATTAATCGCCTTGGAGACCGTCCACACACGGGTCAGAGCTTGGAGGGCTCAAAGCAACAGACCGAGCGCGGGCGGGTGACAAAACCCTGTCCAGAAAGGGTGGTGTGCGAAAGGGGGCGAAATCTGCTGCCCCCCTTAAGATGGTAGGCTGGAGCACATCCCTTCCGGGCACATGCATAACCTTGTCGTCCAAAAAAATTTCAAAAGGGCTACCCGGGTCTACTGCCTCTGAAGAAGGCTCGAGGTCTATTCGAAAATTTCCGCCGTTCGCCCCCTTTCTTCGCCCGCCGGGCGCGTTGCAGCGTCAGCCGGCCTCCCCCCTCACCTTCCATTGTTGAGTGCAAAACGCTGGAAATCCCCCTCCACATGCTCCAGCGATTGTGGCAGAGCGCAACCTTACGCAGTACAATGACACATGGCCTGACAAGCAGGGGTACGGACCTCGGGGTTGAACCCACCGAAGGGGACGGTAAAAGCTCTGAAACCACCCTTTTGCCATTTTAAAGAAGCCACCAAAAGGGCATCGGAAAAATCCCTTTCAGCATGACATTGTGGTGATCTTAGTTCTGGAACGATCTTTGGAACTCTGAAAAAACAGGTCCCGGCCACCGCGGGGAGGGACGGACACAATGCGGACAGGACCCTTTCTCTCCATCAAATCCAAAAAGGCCCCCACAGTTTCACAATTTCATCGGTTTTCATTAGGCAGGGGTTGGGGGTCCAGACTAGGCAAGGGGGGCGCATCAGCTCTCAGGGTGCATCACTCAGCAACCCGGGGGCTGTGTTGAAGCTGGCCGGAGGCAGCGGAGGAGGAGGGGGAGGTTTCCTAGACAAAACCAATGTTACCGACTCCCTGCCTTGGAAAAGGGTTGGGGCGCAATTTGGGGCGAGGAGGAAGATGAGAAGATCATTTTCTAGTCCCCCCTCGCCCCAAAGGGGGCTTGGGAAAAAAAGGCTCCATCCTCACTATTGCTTGGATCTCCTTTTTTCCTCCAACATATCCCGCATTAAGGCCACAAAATGAAAAAACAGTTACGGGTGGCCACCCTCCGGGATCCCGGGTACAAAAAAAAAATCACATTTTCCCTTTCCCACCCACCCAAATAGAAGAAAATGCAGGAAATGGAACCTTGCTTTTGATAAACTGGAGACATCTTTTTCGTCTGCTTCACGTTCCCCAAATGTCAGGGTGGAACAACATCAGCGACGTGACAGCATAAAGTGCCAATGGGGCTAGCGGAGCAGCACAAGGTGCAGAAGCCTAAGGGGTGACCTCTGCAATCTTGTTTACCACCTCACCACCATCAATCAGGGCACACATCCAACACATAGAGTTTCACTTAAGATCAGGTCACGACTACGCATCTAAACCCCCTTTTTTTTTGCATGTTTCCGGACCCAATGACTTCGGTTCCAAAATGGACAAGGCCCGAGCTGGCTCGTCACGCCAAGAGGTTTTTCCCCCACAGCCAGCTCATATCTAGGGGGACCTTCAGCACAGCTGGGGGAGTCTTACAGAAAAACCACCCGGGGCTTTCCACAGATAATTTTGTGGATCTTTGACTTTCAAAAGATGAATCAGGCAGGGACTCTGATGGTTGTGGCCCCAATTCCGAGGTCACCGATTAGTTCCAGTCTATTTCACATTCCTTTTTTTTTCCCCCCCCCCCCCCCTCTTGAAAACTTTTTTTTAAAATACATTTCTTACTAAATTTTTATTCTCTTTTCCAACTTTTTCATTTTGCTGTTTTGCTGTGGGAGACGTAAAAGCAAAAGGTTTCATGACAACACCGTACCATTTACTTACTTTATTTTAAAGAATTTTTCCCCGCTTTGCAATTTTTTTGAGGTCATTTGTTTGTGAATACAGAAATAACATGGTCCTTTGGAACAGAAAAGTGACTTCAAGGGGCATTTCTCCCTCACAATTTTTAATAGTGGCTGAGAATCATATTTATAATTTTTTGGGGGGTCATTAGCTTTGAGAACAGAAATAATCATGGTCCTTTTGTAACAGAAAGTGGGCTTCTAAGTGGCATTTCTCCCTCACAATTTTAAAACATGGCTGAGAAGTCATTTTTAAAATTTTTTGGTCATTGCGCTTTGAAATGCACAAACACAGGGCCCCATTCTAAAAATGTTTTTTTAACAGACATTGTTTTCACAATTGACCCAAAATTGGTCAAGGGGCATGCTTTGAATTTTTGGGGGGATTTTTGCGGCCATGCACTATACACAGCCTATTCTAAAAAAGTTGTTTCTAACAACATTTTTTCTCACAATTGTCAAGATGGCCAAGGTGATGACTGTCAAAACAGGGAAAAGGTAGGGAAATGTTTAAAGGGCACATAAATTAAAAGACTTGTTTTTTTGCAAGATCTTTTAAAATAGCTATAATCCCTTATTTTAACAACCCTTTAATACAATGAAAAAAAGGGAAAAAAAAACATGTGGGGATTCCATCCTATTTTTTAAAAATGTTTTTCTAGAATTAAAGACTAAAAAACTTGCATTACAAAATCGTTAAAAAAATTCCCCTAATTGTACAAGGAAGGTTTCAGGAAAACTTGACCCAAAGTAGGGTTTTCAGAGGCCCGGAGATGGAGCACGAAGGAACAAAGACAGAACCATTCCTCCACACTTGAGTAAAAAAAAGAGAAAAAGAATGCCAAATAAAGGGCACCTGGGTGTAAAAGAGCGAAACCCACCCTATTCCAAGTGAAGCTCAATTGGGCCACACCATACGGAGGGGGGAAACGCTCCCAGGGTTTTGACTGTGTACAGAGGAAGGGTGGGGTTCTCACACTTTCCCCTTTCCCCCCTTGCTTTAGCACGACAGTTTTCGTTGCTTGGGGGTCATCAGGGGAATTTTAAACCCGCTGTTAATAGATGACGGACGCCACCTGGGCTTTCACCGCACCCACGTAACCCGGCCCGGGGCATGCTTTTCCCAGAAAAGGGAAGCAATTCCATTTTAACTAAAAAGGTGGTTTTAAAACTCCTTTTTCCGGCACTTTTAAATTGGGGGTCATCAGGTTGGGGGGTCAGCGTGGCCAGGGCAGGTTAGTCTTTTTCCATTTTAACTAAAATGGTGGGTTTAAAACTCCTTTTTCCGGGACTTTTAAATGGGGGTCATGCATTTTTGGGGCTCATACTGTGGCCCAGCGGTATATCAATGTCCATGAAACTAAAAGGGGTTAAAAAAACTCCTTTTTTTTGGCACTTTTTAAATGGGGGGCATGCAGGTTTGGGGGTCATGCTGTGGGCCCGGACATTAGAATTCCGTGAAACTAAATGGGTTGAAAGACTCCTTTTTTCCGGCACTTTTTTTAAATGTGGGGGTCATGCAGTTTGGGGGTCAGGTGGGCCCCGACAGGGATAGCAATTCCGGTGAAACTAAAAAGGTGGTTGAAAGACTCCTTTTTCCGGCACTTTTTAAAGTGGGGTCATGCAGGTTTGGGGGCTCATGCGCGGCCAGGGCAGGGGAATTTTAATGCCAGTTCAAGTAACAAGATGGTTTAAATCATCTGCCTTCCCGGCACTTTTTAATTTGTGATGATGCAGTTTAAGGGCAGGCTGTGGGACAAACAGGGATAAAAATGGTCCCGTGACTTTTTTTTTTGTGCTTTTTAAACCCAAGGTGTTCCTAAAGGGAGCACTATCCATTTGACTGTTGGATGTTAATTTTAGCTTCCCAGCCTTTTTTGGGTGTAATAATGAAGGGGTTGTTGCCTCCCAAGACTTTAAGGGGCATCGCGCATAACATGTCACTATCTAAAAACCTATCGATACGGGGCCCCCCTATCACATCGATGATCTGATAAACCAACGCAATCGCTCAAAATAAAAGTGACACATTGGATCCTAACGAGGGGGGATGTTAGTGACAATGCCGAGACTTATGTGTCAGCAAAGTTACCATCACTTTTGGGGGAAATCTGTAATCCTGACAATTGGTCAGAGTCACTAATAACTGGGCAGGGGTTTTCCATAAGGTTGGAGAAACAAGTCTAAATAGTGGGTTAACTAACTCGTAGGGGAATTTATCCCAGCAATTTTAGGTCTCCCAGAGGGGGGAGGGGCGAAGGGACTCGTAGATTTTCGGGAGAAAATAGAAAAAGGGACAGCTCAGTTCTCTAATGAAAATGAGTTGTTTCTCCTTCTTATCTATCCCTCCCTGAGAGAGAACATCCGAAAGCAACTGCTGTAAATATGACTGAATAGTGGGAAATGGGAATAGTGATCTGATTCCACCTACTATGAACCATTAGATCATGATCCATTTCCCACTATTCAACCAGATTTACAGCAGTCACTTTCAGGATATATTTTATCCTCTAGGAGCTGGCCACAGACTGAACAGGATGTGGGAGCCGTTAACTGTAGAATCACCCACAGCCTGACCAGAAAGTGGGAGCCTGAAGCTGTAGAACCACCCACAGCCTGAACAGGAAGTGGTTGTCTGAAGCTGTAGAACCACCCACAGCCTGAACAGGAAGTGGGAGCCTGAAGCTGTAGAACTGCCCACAGCCTGAACAGGACGTGGGAGCCTGAAGCTGTAGAACCACCCACAGCCTGACAATGAAGTGGGAGCCTGAATCTGTAGAACCACTCACAGCCTGAACAGGAAGTGGGAGCCTGAAGCTGTAGAACCTCCCACAGCCTGAACAGGAAGTGGGACCTGAAGCTGTAGAACTGCCCACAGCCTGAACAGGAAGTGGTTGTCTGAAGCTGTAGAACCACCCACAGCCTGAACAGGAAGTGGGAGCCTGAAGCTGTAGAACTGCCCACAGCTTGAACAGGACGTGGGAGCCTGAAGCTGTAGAACCACCCACAGCCTGACCAAGAAGTGGGAGCCTGAAGGTGTAGAACTGCCCACAGCCTGAACAGGAAGTGGGAGCCTGAAGCTGTAGAACCTCCCACAGCCTGAACAGAAAGTGGGAGGCTGAAGCTGTAGAACTGCCCACAGCCTGAACAGGAAACATGAGCCAGAACAGGAAGTGGGAGTTTGAAACTGTAGAACTGACGACCGCCTGAACAGCAAGTGGGAGCCTGACAGTGTAGAACCACCCACAGCCTGACCTGAAAGTGGAAGCCTGAAGTTGGCTGTGATAAACCATGGTGAGAAAACCTCTTTAAATAACTGTGAACCCTACGATGACCAACGTTTTGGTTTAGTAACACAGTTTGGGTCCAGGACTTGTGGCCATATTTCTCCAAAGTGCGTTTATATGACAGTTGTCTAAAATAGGCAAAAAGAAAAAAGTTTCAGACCACTGAGAAAAATATCCCATTATGTCAGTAGTGAAAGTCAGACAGGGTCTATGACGGCAAATGGAATTGAAAGGCGAACTAATTAAAAACAAAGCATGCTTAACTGATACCTAATGGCATAAACGAGGGAAATTAAAGATGAGGAAACGTTAATACCAAATGTGCTTCAATTACATTGTGTATTCTGAGAGCTTGTTAATCCCAGAAAAAATTATCTGTCCATCCTTTAGCTCAAGAAAAAGGTGATGTCGGGCTCCACGCTCTATATTTCAAGAAACCTTGTGAATATTTAACACAGAAATCCGAGAATATTGGGATCTACAGGTTATAACAGTGCAACGAATGCTAAGCCCCAAATAGACATTGGCCGTGTTTTCCATAAGAAGAAGTAATTAATCGGCTGATTGTAAATCTCACTGATGGCAATCTCGTCTCTGCCTTGTCAATATTTAATTAACATAATATTTATTACTGTTTGCTACAATGGGCAATTTTATTTTCCCGTAATTACTGCAGGAACAGATGTGTCATTTCCAGAGGTAATGGAACTCCTGATATCAAATAATGGGCAAATATTGGAGATTGCCAATTAACTAAGACATCTCATGTAAAAGGCATCTTGTTATTCTTATTGCATAAAGTCAAGTACTAAAAGAAGAAAAAAAAAATCTGGATTATGCAGAATTATCACAATAGTAATATTTTATAATATGTATATTATTATAATGATATATAATTTTTTTTTAACAATTCTAAATGTATCAATAAATATTACTTTTTCCCTATGTCATTTCTCATTATTACACATCATTTATGGAAATCTATGGTTTATACACACGCACACAGCAGGTGAAACAGGTATTGAGAATGTCACCAATTTTCTAAGTAAATCTATATATAATACACATACATATTATATATGATCATATACTATCAATATTCCTATATATACTGTATATATAACATAATAAATATAATTATATAAAGATATAGATTATATCTAATTATATATCATGAGATAGATATATATATATATATATATATATATATATATATATATATATATATATATATACACACACATATATATATATACAGTATGTATAGTATTAATAATTATATTATACAGTGGGTACGGAAAGTATTCAGGCCCCTTTAAATTTTCCACTCTTTGTTTCATTGCAGCCATTTGGTAACATGAAAAAAAGTTCATTTTTTTTGTTCATTAATGTACACTCTGCACCCCCTCCCCATTTGGAAAGATAAAAAACAGAAATATAGATATTTTTGCAAATTTATTAAACAGAAAAAACTAAAAATATCACATGGTCAAAAGTATTCGGGGCCCCCTTTGCAGTACATCACATGCTGTCCATTTCCTTTTATCCTTTTTGGGATTCTTCTACCCTTTTTGGGGACCAGCTGTGTTTAATTAAACTGTTGGGGACTTGTTGGGAAAGGGGACCACACCGTCTATAGAAGCCCTCCCGCTCACAGGTTCAAGCACAGAAAAATATGAGGTCTAGGAAATGCCCAAGGAGTCAGAGCCCGAATTGTCAAGCCAGATCGGCCAAGGTTACAAAGAAATTCTGCAGCACTCAAGGTTCCTAGAGCCATGGTTCCATAATCCTAAATGGAAACGTTTTAGATAACTAAAATTCCCCCCCAAAACCGGGTGTCCACCAAACTAAGCTTGTGGAGAAGGGCCTTGGTGGAGAGGTAAAGAAAAAACCCCAAGATCACTGTTTTTGAGCTCCAGAGATGCTAGGGAGAGGGGAAAAAGTTACACAATAACTTCGAGTTTTCCCCCAGTTGGGGTTTTATGGCAAAGTGCGGGCAAAGCCTCTCCTAAAGTGAAAGGGGAATTAAAACCGCAGAGGGGAAGCCCTCCTCGGCAAGACATCGAACCCGCAGCGGAACCCCTCTCCTCAGTAAAGACATAGGAAAACCCCGCGCGGAACCTTCCTCGTGCAAAGACATATGAAACCCGCAGAAGTTTGCAAAAAAACACATAAAGGATCCCAGACTATGAAAAATAGCCCACTCTTTCTGCTTTAATTTCTCTTTCAGGCCTTTACACTGGAGCGTTTTCTCCTTTCCCTTTAGAACACCCCAGAAATTTGCCTTCGGTAAGCAGGCCCATACTACCTCTTTTATACTATGCCGTTTTTTTCCCAATTTAAACCTAGTGTTTTTCTTCCCCACAGATGTTTTATCTCTTGATATAGCTACTAATACATTATAACTGCGCGTCATCCTTAGGTATCCATTCGGGAAAAGTATCTTTATTATACCTTTCACTCTATTGTTTTATAAAGGGCCTGCATATCACCTTTTTGTCCCTTACTCATCACTTTGTTCATCATCCTTTCTCCTGTTTCCAATTTTCCCTTTTTCTTCACCCTACCTCTACCCCTACTTTAAATTTTCTACTTATCCCCTCTTCCCTTTTCATTTTCCCTACCCTTCCCCTCTTTTCTTTCCCCTCCCCCCCCTCTGTCTTGCCTCCTTCCACTTCATAATGCATTTCTTCTATAATATGTTACTTATATGCTCACTCACTTATATTCTTTATTCTGGATGTGCTTGAAAAAGGCTAAATTGCCGAAACGTCCTCATATACATCTGAAAAACTTTTTTACTAAGCATATTATTGAAAAAAAAAGGGGACCATTTGTGAGATATATTTGAAATTGTATGAGAATCTTTGGCTCCTTACTTTTCTTTAAAATTTGCAAATTATCACAAGGGTGTGCAGTGGATATTTCATTCTTCTATGAGAAAAAGTTTCTCTGCTCTGATGGAAAAAAGATTGAACTTTTTGGGTTTTAAATGAAAGCGGGGAGAAAACCAGGCCCCCTGTTTCCCAACTCCCCAAAAAAAACCCAACAGTAAAGGTGGTGGCAGCTATCCCGGGGGGGGGCAGGGCCCGGAGACTGGTTGCAATTTGAAGGGAAAGTGAATGCGGCCAAGTCAGAGAATTCTGCATGAAAACTTTTTCCCAAAAAGCTTGGACCTCAACGGGGGGGGTTTTTCTCCTTCCAACAAACAATGACCCTAGCACACAGCTACAAAATAAAAGCGCGGTCAAAACCCTTCTGTGCCCATTTCGACCGACCCACCCCAAGCCCTGACCTAAACCCAATGGAGCTCTCTGGAGAGACTTGAAAATGGCTTTTCCCAACTTTTTACCACCAACCTGAGGGAAGGGAGAGGTGCAAGGAAGAATGGAGGGATCCCAAATCCAGGGTGAAAAACTTGTTTCATCATTCCAAGAAGATTTCATGGGGTGTTTTGGCTCAAAAAGGGTTCTACTCAATACTGAGCAAGGGGCTGAATACTTAGGGCCCTGTGTATTTCAGTTTTTTTTTTTTGTTTTGTAAATTTTTCAGAAATATCTACATTTTTGGGTTTTTTTTCCCCTTTTAAGATAGGGGGGGGGGGGGGCCCCAGAGTGTTCATTAAATGAACTTTTTGGATCTTACCCAAAAATGGCGCAATGAAAAAAAGGGGAAAAAAATTAAAAAAAGGGGCTGAAAATTTCCGTACCCACTGTGAATTCTATCATATTAACATGTTTACTTAGAGAATTGTGACATGCTAATACCCCCTTTAGCAAATATATGTAAATAATAAATAAAATCTTATATATTTAAAATTATTTTTTTTTATATATTTTATTTTTATAATATATATATATATAATATATATATTATATATATATAATATAATTTCCTACATATCAAAAAAACCCCATTGCATGTTTTTTCATATTTTACATGAAATCAGAAAAAACCTTCCCGTTTAGGTCAATTAGGAACCAAAAATTATTATATTTTCTAAAAAGCCAGAATAATGAGAGAAAATTTTTTAAGGCATTTTTTTGACTGTCTGCAAAGTCAAAAAATTTCCATACCAGGTTTCTTTGCCTTTTTAAACATTTGGGACCGCCCCTAGGGGTGTTCTTTTGGAAGCTTCTGGGTTTTTTGGGAACATCTGGGGTTAATTATCAGAAAAAGAGTGTGTGTATATATTTCACTATTTTTTCTAGTGGTATTTTATTATGATTATCTTATTATTTTATAGTAATAATAAAAGTTAAAAAAATCTTCATTTTGCATTTTGGCCTTTTGAAAATTTTAACTGATTTTAAAATTTACTATTTTTATTTCCCCGGGCCCCCCTAGAAATCCTGAACGGGCGAACGCCGCTAGAAAGTGGCATGTGAATTATTCCCCCCTCGGCGATTCACCGAGCAGGGAAAAGGGAACAACCATAGTTTCCCTATGAAACGGGGTTTACCGTAGTTACCGGACGGATTCAGCCCGTAATTGGCGTAATTGGCGCACTCCGCGCGAATTAGGAAAGTGAATTCGTCCCGCAGATGGCCGTGTGAACATAGCCTTATGAGAATCAATGAGGAACGTATATACTGTAGACGTAAAGCCTTATGTTTGTATACGCTTAATGGATATCTTTTTTATAAATAAAAGAAAAAAAAAACAAGAAAAAAACCTGATGTGAATGGGGCCGTATAGTATCACTATTATTATTCATTACCGTATTATTATTGTTATAGTGTATTGTTGTTTTCTATCATATTAGTATTTTATGAATTGTTTTATTATTTTAAAGGGGTTTTCTGAGAGTTGCATATGTAAAGATGTATGTGACATCACAACTTTGGGACCAGCAGTGAACATCGGAGCCACAGTACAGTTAAGGGAGAGCTGAATACCCATTACTTGTTATTATTTTATTATAATTCCAGCCCCTAGCAGAGCGTCTGAAAATCTGAAAAAAAAAAAAAAAAACTATAAGATTAAGGCTTTATTCACACTTTTGACAGCATGAATAGTGTCATGTGCCTTGCTATTCTTGCTGTTCAAAAATCTGAATAGCCAGAAACCTGATAGAGCCCAATATAAGTCAATAGGATCTGTCAGGATTTATTTCATTTGAAAGAGGATCTGTCATGCCTGTCATGTCACTGTTGAGAACAGAAGCTGTGATGGAGACGTGAACAGAGGCCCAGTGGTTGGAAGGAATTAGAAATAGCACAAATGGAAGCTTTTCTTTTTTAATTCCCCCATTTTAAAAAGAATTTAGAAAAGGCCCCCATGTATAAAAAAACTCTAGGTATAAACTTCTTTGTTCCCCCATAGCAACCAACAGAGCCCATAGAAACCCAAATCAGGCTCTGGGCCCCAATAAGAGCCGTATCCCCCAATCGAACTCATTTTTATTCTCCAGAGCATATTGAAATGAAAGGGGCGCTTGATTGGTTGTATGAGTTGTTTCTTGGTTTCTGGTTTGTTTGGGTTGCTATGGGCTCTGTTGGGGTTGCTAGGGGCAACAAGAAAAGTCTTAGGGTATGTTCAAACGGGGTAATTTAGCGCACTTTCCCCGAGGAAATACCCAAGAAACTATGGATTACGCCCCCTCTCCCCGTCATAAATGCAATCGTATAGTAGTGCGGAGATAAGTGACATGTCAATAGGGGAAAATAAATGTCAATGGGGCCGGGGGGCTGCCAACTCCCCCTCCCCGGTCGAGGGGGTCGTGCGAAAATTAGGGCCGACTCCAAAAGACACTTTGTATAGGGCCGTACTTAGGGTTTGTTTGATTATTCAGCTTTTCATCATCAACCCCTTACAGCCGCAGCCAGTTTTGGCCTCTCTGACAAGCCCCATTTTTAAACTGACATGTTGCACTTTATGTGGGAAAACTTTTTGATACTTTCCCCTATCCATGGATTTTGAGAGTGTTTTTCCTGACACATTTTTGCTTTAAAATTAGTAAGAAATTGTGGTCCATACAAACCTTTTTTATTTGTGAAAAAAATTATCAAAAAAACAGAAAATTTAAAAAAAAAATTTGCCATTTTCAAAGTTAAAAAAGTTCTACTTTAAAAACAGATATTATTCCCCAAAAAAATAGTTTTGCATCTTTCATATGTCCACTGAGGTTTTCATCATTTTTTAAATGTTTTTTTTTTTATGACTTTAGGGGCAAGAAATGTAGAAAAAATTTTTCACATTTCAAGAAATTTTTAAATAGATTTTTTTTTAAGGACCAGTCCCTTTTGATGTGGTTTTTAGGGACCTGTATGTTAAAACCCCCAAAAGGACTAATCTAGAAATTTTCACCCCTTAAAGCATTTAAAACGCATTTAGAAAAAGTATTAACCCATTAGGGTGTTTCACAGAAATTAAAAACAAAGTAAAGGGAATTTTAAAAAATTTTATTTTTTTTGCGATTTTTTAAAATTTTTATTCTTATTTTACTTAACACTTAGATGATAACAGGGAAATACAACTCAATATTAATTTCCCAAGTTCTGCTGTTTTTAGAGATATCCCAGATTCACAGAAAACGTAATAAACACCCCTAAAAAAACATATTGGAAATTACACCCCTTAAGGAATATATCCAGGGGGGTTTGTGAGTATATCGACCCCTCAACGTGGGTTTGAAATTAATTTTTTTTCCCAAAAATCTGCCCCAATTTCACGAAAATTTTTTATTTTTCAAGGAATCCTTGAAAAAACACCCCAAAAGTTTTACGCAAAAATTCTTCCAATTCACAATACCCCCAAAGTGGCTTTTAAACTGCTGTTTGGGCGTTTGCAGGAACACAAGGGAGGAGCGCTACTTGACTTTTTGGAAAGGGGAGATTTTTGGGGGGTCCATGTCACAATTGCAAAGCCTCCAAAGTACCAGAACAGATGAACCCTTCCAGAAGTCGCCCCATATTGGATTCAGCACCCCTTATGGATCTCATTTAGGGGTGTATTGTGCATTTTGTTTTTTCTTAGCATCGGGCCATGAAAATGGTGGGGAAACGCGTTTCGTCATTGTTTTTTGTGCTTAATTTTTACAGCGTTCGCTGTGCGGTATAAATGATAGGATTATTTTACTACGCTGGTTGGTAAAATTACAGTTACATAAATTTTATGTCTCTTTTATGTTTTCTTGCATTTATAAAAAAAAAATTTATGTCGTCATAGTCTGAATGCCATAATTTATTTATATTTCTGTATATGAAGCTGATTAGGGCTTGTTTTTTTGCGGGTGAGTTTATTTTTTATTTTGGGACTACATGGGGTTCATGTGACCCTTGATTTTCTTTTTTTTCAAGGTTTGTGAGGTTTTTAAACAAAAAACAGTGATCCCGGTAGTTTTTTTTTTATTTTTTACAGAGGGCACTGTGCATAAAAATACATGCTAGGTTTGTCACAGGCGTACAATTACTGTTACCCAATTTTATATTTTTTTATGTTTTACTACTTTTACAGAAAAAAAAATATTTTTATTTAAAAAAAAGGAAAAAAATTTTTTTTTTTTGGGGGGGAAAATTTTTTTGGGGGAATTTCGTCCCTTTTATTCCTGGAAAAGGGAGACCATTACTTTTTTATTTTTCTGTGTCCGGGCTGTGTGTAGCTTTTTTTTTTGCGGGATAAATTGAAATTCCTTTGTATCTTTTTGGCAAATTTTTTTTTAAAGGGCATTTTTGGGAAGCTAGGTGAAAAAAAACTTAAACCCTAGGGTTTTTTATATTTTTAACAGCGTCCCCCCTGAGTTAAAATTTTTTTTTTTCTGGAAAATTGATTATGGTGATACCCAATTTTATATAGTTTTTTTTATGTTAAAAGTTTTTTTAAAAAAAAAGTGTTTTTATTGTTTTTTAAATCAATATTTATGCATCGCTGTCTTCTGATAGCCATACATGACGGATTCTAAATCCTAAAACCTCAGTGTCTGATGAGTATTTGAACAGTATTTTACACAAAAAACCAAGGATTTTTAACTTTTTTGTTGTGGTTTTTTGGTTCGGTTTTTCAATTGGTTTTTGCATCATAAGGCAGTATTGGGTTTTGGATGTGGATCCATGCCAAAATCCATGGCAAAAAAAAAGGCACAAAAACTTTCGGTTATTTTTAACCTTTCCCCTTGACTTCAAAAATTGATCTTCAGATCACTGTTACAATGGAGAGCAGTACACAGCATTACTGCTCTCTATGGAAACTGTCAATCACTATGTCCAGCCATACCCACAGGGCACAGCCGGGCATAGTGACATCAGAGGCAGCCCAAATGCCTTTTTTAGGCTCCTGGTCTGCTAGGTAACCCATCGGAATTAGCATGCACACACCAATTCAAAAAACGAACCAAAAATCACCAAACACCGAAAAAATTAAAAAAAATTTGTGTAAAGCACTGTCAAAATACCCCCGGACACGAGTTTTGGGATTTAGAATCCGCTAAGTATTTGGTTCTTTGTTGTATGGATGCAGCTCTGGTGTGGGACTATACCTCCCATGGGTAGAGGAAAAAAGACGAAAGTTAGGCCCCTTCTGTCCATGAGCCCCATTCTGTCTCCATAGAACATATATTGCGGCACGTTTATCATGCCAGGGATCGCCATAAATTTGCGCCAAAATGCTGCATATCTATTATGTGTTTTAGACAGTCTCAAAACATTTCTGCAACTCGTCCGACAAAAGAGGTGAAGCCTTTGTAAATGCGTCGTGGTTTGGCAAAATATGGCTGCAATTAGTGGCAAAAACTTAGTCATTGTTTAAGTTTTTTTTTTTATGTTAAACACATTTTTGGAATTTTTTGCTTTTTTTTTAAAATTTGTCATTCACTTTAAAAATAATTTTTAAGTCTTGCGTTTTTACTTTTGGGCCCTAGGCCCTTTTTTGCACTGCTTTAACAGGGAGTCGAAAGATGCTTTTTCAGTACTTCTTGCAATAGGGACTTAAGATGACTCATTTCCCATTTTTTATAGGGCATTTTTTTAGTATGCTCTTACCTGGGAAGGTTTCCCGGGGGGGTGAAAGGGTGAACTGTACTATCTCCTCTTTTTGACTATGGACCTGTGTTATCTATTCAAATGGGGGTTTCCCTTTTAGATTGACCCTGCTTGTGTTAAAAATGAGCAGACACTGAGAATCTTTTTGTACAGAACAGGTGGTGTCAGACAATTATTGGGTTTGTGGCCCAAAAAATTTAAAAACTGAGGTTTTTGAAAAAAAAAATTAAAATAAAAAATTGAAAGTGATATGGAAAATAAAGAAAATAATCAAAAAACTTAAAAAATGCGTTGAACATAAAAATGTGAGTTAAACAATAAGTCATTTTTATAACAAATTCCCTTTAACCAATTAATAAAGTGTTAACATGGCGCCTTTTAAGACTGTCTAGTCTAAGTTTATACTATCTAGGTATTAGAAAAATGTAACCTGCCCCTACCCTTTCTTGTATTGGGTGATTCCATTTTAAATGCACCTGTTTTTTTGAGTATTTTAGATTATTTTACTTTTTACGGGTTGTTTTTTTTTCCCTTTTTTTATTTTGTATGGCTTTCGTCTCATTTTATTTCTTATTCTTTCTTTTTTCTAATACGTTTAAAACATTAAAATCAGATTTCCTAACACTTTTCGACAACCAGCTGTGTAACCTTTGGTTTGTGTATTTCACATTTACCAAACCATAAATGAACCCCCCATATCGTTTTATGAAACCGAGCAGAAAAAGGCCCCTCTCCATGTTCCTGAGAGCTTGGCATCTCCAGATACTCCAGTGTTCATGTAAATTGGACTGAAAAGGGGAAAAAAATTAAATCTTTAGAATAAAATTGAAAATCAGCATTCATTTCAATCTGAAGCATTTAATCTATGGCCAGTACAACAGATTGGATTGGCACTGATTCCTGCATCTCTAGTACCTACTTTGCATAAGCTTCTTCGTTCTTTTATCTATAGAGCAAATTAGTGCCCATTGGCACTCTAAAAATATACACAATACCAGGAGAAATGGAGCTGAAAGTTCCTTCATTGCATCATGGGCTTTCGAGCTTTATGTTATGTGTGCAATTAGTGCTGGTTTATACTGTACTAAATATAATATTTCTTATGTCCAAATTAAAATTTCAAGAAAGTGTTGTTAGGTTTTTTGTGTGTTGCGTAAGTGTCAATGACAATTCCGTTTTGTTTTTCGTCAAGGGGACAGTACCAATCCAAGTCCCCATCTACCAAAATGTTCACTTACTTACTGAATATATTCAAGTCAGGTAAAGGGCTATTTCAAACTCAGGCATTTATGGCATTTCCTTGTCCATGTTCTTTTTCCCTTTCCCATTGCAGCGTCCCCCTCACCGGAAGGTTGGCAGGGGGGTCTGAATCTCAGACTCGTGTTAAAATATTTTTCGGGGCCCAAGAGGGGATTTAAATTTTGGGGGCCAAGTGTAGGGTTAATTTTTTGGCACACCAGTGGAATTGTTTTGGGGGCCCCCACCAGGGGAGTGGTTTTAGGGCCCCACCAGTAGTGCTGGTTCTTTGGGGCCCACCAGTCTAGATGATTATTGGGACCACCAGTGGAGTTGATTCCTAGGGGCCACTAGTAGAGTTGATTCCTGGGGCTCAGCACTGATGCTGATTTTTGGGGACCAGCAGTAGAGTTGATTTTTGGGGTTCAGCAAGGGAGTTGATTTTTGGGAGCCCACCGGGTGGAGGGGGGGTTTCATGTGGCGCACCATGGACTTGATTTTGGGGCTAGTAGGGGGGTTTAATTTTCTTTGTGCACATCAGGGAGTTATTTTGGGCCCACCAGGGGAGCTGGTTTTTAAGGGCCCACCTAGTGCTGGTTCTTTGGGGCCCCCTCTAGATTTATTGGGAACCCCCAGTGGAGTTGACCCCTAGGGCCACAGAAAAGTTGATTCCTGGGCCAGCACTGATGTGTTTTTTGGGGCCCAGCTAAGTTGTTTTTTTGGGGGTTCAGCAAGGGATTTGATTTTAGGGGCCCACAGTGGATTTAATTTTCTTGGAGCCCGGAAAATGTTTCTGGGGGCCCACCAACAGGGGATTTGGGTTTTTTGGAGCCCACCAGTGGGGGTTTGATTCTTGGGGTCCCCCGGGTAGGGGTTTGTTCCTGGGACCACCAGTGGGTTGATCTTGGGGGGCCCTCCAAGGGATGACCCTTTGGGCCCAGCATGGTGCGTTTTTTGGGGGGCCACCAGTGGAGATGATTATTAAGGCCACAAGTGTATTGTTTCAGACGTTATGACTGATATCCCACACATGACTTTTGTTTTGGGGGGTTTTCTTTTTTTTGCTTTTCTCCCTGTAAAGCAGCCCCAGGCCTTCTTGACCAGAGGTCCACCATGCCCAGGAGCCCTGTGGGGGTTTCCCTGCTCCTCTGAGGGTCAGTCTAAGCCTGATCAAACTCTTATGGATTATCCTGTGAACAGGCAGAAATGTTTAAATTGGGAGAAAGATGTAGATATTGCTGTAAAATATGACATATACAGTATAGAAGTTTTGTCAATGGCAGAAAAGCATATGTCCACATTTTACAGTTTACCTAAGTAGTTATTTTATATTCAAAATTGTGTAACTTTGTAAGCACGTTGCTTTATTTACTGAACTTGCGTTATAATACCCCATAGCTGCATTTTGAGTTTTTTCAGGCTTCAGAGCTGAACTCTCTTATCATTCTTAAAGATAAATCAGAATAAACCCTTCCCGTTAGGAAAAATTGGAAAAACCAAAAAATTATTTTTTTTTGCCAAATGCCAGAATAATGAGAGAAAAAATTTTTTTAAGGGCTTTTTTATTACTTTCTGCAAAGTCAAAAGTTTCCTACACTAGAATTACTATGTTTTAAACCCCAATTTGGGACAGCCATATGATGTTTTTGTCTTTGGAAGCTCTTTTTTATTCCCACATCTGAGTTAGGGACACACAGTGGATGTATTTTATCAACACCAGAAACACACTGCTTCTGTTTGTAACATCGGGGAAAAAGTCTAAAGAAACACCCAAGATATCGGGAAGAGAATTTTTGATTGCACAAGTTGGATCACCCTTTGGGTGCAATTTTCCCAGAACCCTAAAGGGTTCCTGTTTCCTCTGTACCAACAATTTATGCAAGTACAAACAAGGGGGAAACCCAGTCATCTCCCCTAAAGGAAGGAAGGGTTCTGTGCCTCAGAGTGAATGGGTTTGGGTCCAAATGGCAATCAACCCAAGAACAAAAGAAAAGCATTTGTGAGATGCTGGTGGAAGCTGGAAAGATTGTGTCATTGCCCACAGTAAAACGGGGCGATTAATTTTTGAAAAGACAAAGGGAACAAAGCCCTACTTTTTTGGAGTGTGTCCTTTGGTCTGACGAAAAAAATTGAAACTTTTTGGCCATAAGACCATCTACTTTTGGAAAAAAGAGAGAAGCTTGGAACCTAAGAAATAATCCCCAACTTTGAAATATGTGGGTGGTAGCATATGTTGTGGGTTTTTTTGCTTAGGGGGGACTGGTGCACTTCACAAAAAAAGATGGCTCATGAAAGGGAAAAAAAGATTATGTGGCAATATTAAAGCAATATTCAAGACCCAGGACGGAAATTAAAACTTGGGCGGAAATGGGTGTTTCCCCAAAAGGACAATTACTCAAAACCACTGCCAAACTGGTTTTAAGGGGCCCTAAGGTGACGAAGTCAATGTTTTGGAAAGGCCCCTCACAAAGCCCTGATCTCAAACCTATTTAAAAATTTTTTTAGCAAAGCTGAAAAGGCGGGGCGAGCAAGGCGCTACAAAATGGCTTCTTACACCAATTCTGTCAGGGGGAATGGGCCAAAAAACCTCCAAATATTGGAAAGCTTGTGAAAGGATATCCAAAGGGGACCCAAATCATACGTTGTAGAAAACTATTGACAGCTGTTTTACAACTTAAAAAGTTTTCCCCTTGGTGTTTCCAGAGCCTGCTTTTCAAGCCGCTTCAGGCTCCCAAAATTTTCCCGTTCAGGTTGGGCGATTTTAAGTTCAGGTTTATTTCCTGGAAAATTTTGGGTGGCGAGCTTTAGGTCCTCTTCTTGTTCGGCTTGGGGGGTTTTCAGTTCAGGCTCTTTCTGCCCGTTCAGACTGCCACGTCCTGCTCAGGCTTTGGACAGTTCTACAATTTTAGGCTCCTACTTGTTGTTCAGGATGTGGGTGGTTCTACAGCTTCAGGCTCCCAATTCCTGTTTAGGCTGTAGATGGTTCTATAACTTCAGGCTGAGGGAAATTTTATAGCTCCAGGGTCCCACTTCCTGATCAGACGGAAGGCAGTTCTAAAGGTTTAGGCTCCGACTTCTTGTTCATAATGTGGGCGGTTCTATAACCTCACCCCCCGGTCCCACTTGCTTTGGTCCAACCCCGTTTGGGGGAGGGTTTTTTACAGCTTTGGGTCGACTTCTTGTTCGGCTGTGGGCAGTTCTTCGCTTCAGGCTCCTACTTCCTGTTCAGGCTGTGGGCATTTGTCAGGTTTCAGGCCTTCCCCTTTCCTGTTAGGTTGGGTGTTTACAGGTTCGGCTACCTAAATTCCCTTTTTTTTTGGCTTGGGGAGTTTACAGCTTCAAAACCCCCTTCCTGTTCAGGGGTTTGGGGAGTTCCACACTTTTTATCCTCCCCCTTCCTGTTCAGGGTTTGGAAGACCACAACTTTTCCTCCATTCCCGTTCAGGGTTTAGGGGATCTACATCAGTGACGGCATTTCAACTTGCTAATTCCAGCGAGCCTCTTAGAGGTCATTGAGATGGAAAAGTTTTAAAAAGAGGCATAAGGCTACAGAGCTCCAATGGGTCACAGTTTGTCACAGTAAGAAAGGTAATCAAGCTCCTGTGCTGCTGATAAGACACAAAAGCGATTGACGACAGAAGCCCAGCCAGGGCTGCTTGAGCAGAGAGAGAGGGGGTTTGCAGCTTAGGAAAACTTCTGGAAACAAGCAGGGATAAGAAAATGTTCAATTGAAAATTTAAACAAAATCAGAATAGCAACTTAATGTACCATTGCCTAAAGATTTAAAGCTAATCAATGTAATATGAATACCCCTTTAATCACTGAAAAGACCACTCACTGAACTTCTTACCCCATAATGATCTGGAATTGATATGGCTGAAATTCAAGTTACACAATCTTTTCCCAGAAAGATATATACCAGTCTGCTCAGATTCTCTTGCTCTATAACATGCTGCATGTTCCACATGACAGTTTTCATTCAAGCTTCCAAAGAGAGCTGACATGGAAGAAAAAAGTAATCAAATTCTGAATAAAAACTGGACCTTTCTTCCTTAATGGCAATGTGATTAAATCTGAAGCCGTTCGCTTTTCCTTATTCAGTTTTAGAATGATGAAGGTAATGAACAAAAAGACGTTTTATTGACAAAAAAAAAACCCAAAGCTCTATGTTACAGTTAATTATACATCAGTGTCTAGAGGAATCCATAGACCGAGGCATCATGTAAACCTGCAAACAACAGCAGTGTTCAATTTCCATCCAGGCAACGTCTTAATGTTATTTCTCTCTCCAAATAATGCTTACGGGATGTATTAAACATAAATTTGCTCCGTATTTTATCTGGCTGCCTCTTCCCCTATGTAACACTATTACCTCCGCTTACTGTATTAGAGTAATTAACTAATAACTGTTTTCTCTGGTGATGATGGATCCCAATAGTATTTATTTCAACCTAATTCCAGGAAGATGCAAATACACGAGACTCGTACTGTAAGCGAGCGGGAACGCACGGCTTTACGTGTCTGGAACTGTGCCAAATGTTTATTCGGATACTTGCAATAAATTTGGGCAGAGCTTTCTACTTCTTGGAAGCCCAAAAAACTCAATAAAAAAAGAAAAAAAAAATCATCCTGACAAACCGAAATGTTATATCACAAAAAAAAAAAAAGTCACGGAGAAACCACAAATATTAATATCCGAAAAAGTTTATTACTTACATCTAAAATATCCACAAATAACAATTAAAAGCGGTTATAAAAAATGTAGAGAGGTCACAACACTGATCAAAGAAAAAATAGTCAAATTTAATAAAAAAATTAATAAATAACACCCACACAATTAAATCGATGCAATGTGCAATAATAAATATCCAATACCACTGTTTTAAGCTCATTATTGTTCCACAGTCAATTCATAATAAATATGTGTAGAAGTATATAAACATGATAATAACAATGTGTTAAAGTGCACCAAAGCGATAAACAAGATTAATAGTAGTGTAAAATAATATACCTGCACCATATAAATCACATCAATAAGACCATGATTACAAAGTACTGTATATATATATATATATATATATAGATATATATATATATATATATATATATATATATATATAATATATATATATAATAATATATATATATTATATATATAAATATATATCTATCCAATAGTGTAGACAAATCCAGAACAATAAGGTGCCAAACATACATAATAATCACATAAATTACATAGAGACAATTTTACCCAATGGTAAATGGTAAATGTTGTTAATGGTATAAGTGGTATATTCCCATATTATGTAATATGTAATTAAAGGGGTTGTATCATTACATTAAATGGCCTTCAGAATAAGGGGACGGTGAAAACAAGCAACTTTGCAATTGATGTCATTTTTAAAGCTGTCTTGTTTTCACTGTCTCCCTTATCTTCGTTTTGTGTAAACACTGTTCCCAGTGTCGGTCGGATTCCACCTCCTTTCATTTCATTGGCTGACGGCTCTACTAATTTACATTCTGTCTGGCCTCGGTCGTATTCACGGGAGCGTGCATTCCTGCATCTCTCACTCAGAATAAGGGGCCAGCAACATTTCACTCTGCACAGCCAGAAGCTGCACAATAACACTGCAGCTGCTTCTACAATCAGAAAACAGCAGAATTGTGCCTCGGTGCCTAATGCTGCTGCGTGTAAACATAGATAGGAGACAGATCTGTGCTGCTCTGGATGAGTTCATAGAAGACTGGATACAACTGTGACAAACCCCCAGCTGTGAGGAGGACAGATCTGTGCTGTTTTGAATGTGTTCATCGAGGACTGTCTGTACTGGATCCAACTGTAACAAACCTCCAGCTGTGAGAGGAGGACAGATCTGTGCTCTGGAGGTGCTCATAGAGGACTGTCTAGACTGGATACAACTGTAACAAACCCCCAGATTTGAAAAGACAGATCTGTACTGCTTTGGAGGTGTTCATTGAGGACTGTCTGTATTGGATACAACTGTCACAATCCCCCAGCTGTGAGAGTACAGATCTGTGCTCTGGAGGAGTTCATAGAAGACTGGATACAACTGTAACAAACCCCCATCTGTGAAAGGACAGATCTCTGCTGTTTTGAATGTGATCATCGAGGACTATCTGTACTGGATTCAGCTGTAACAAACCTTCAGCTGTGAGAAGAGAAGAGACCAGTGCTCTGAGTTCATAGAAGACTGTCTAGACTGAATGCAGGCCTCTGGTATGTAAACAGCTCTTACTGCATAGGGAGAGAAACGACACAGTGACATGTGGACTCAGACAGAGAGGGGGAAAGAGCAGGGATGTGCTATCCCCTGCCACTGATCTCAAACAAACACACTGACTCTGGAGCGAGCACGAACAGTGAAGGGGGGGGGATAAAGTCATCCCCCTTCAGTTAAGAAACAACCCAGCTAGGAGGGGAAGAAACGCCCCTGGATTTGAGGAACTGAGAAAATGAAACTACAAGAAAACAGACGAACTGATGAAGCGATCATTCTCCTTTAATAGTAGTGTAAAATAATATACCTGCATCATATAAATCATATCAATAAGACCATGATTACAAAGTATATATACAGTATATATCCAATAGTGTAGATAAATCCAGAACAATAAGGTGCCAAACATAATAATCACATAAGTTACATAGAGACAATTTTACCCAAATCAGTGCTGTCAATGGTATATTCCCATATTTGTGGATTTTTTAGATGTAATTAATAAACTTTTGGGGATATTAATATTTGTAGTTTTTCCTTGACCATTTTTTTGTGATATATTCAATGGAATGCATATGGTTGAAAAGACCAGTGGTAAGATAGGAACGCCATCCCAAGGTCTCCACACACTTTTCTGTATTGCAAATTTGGTGGAGGAAGGGGGTGGAGGGTAGAGAAGGTTAATGGTGGGGCCAAACATATAGGGCTTTGGATTAAGATATCTGATACTGGTTCACACCACCACAGCCATCTTCCCATTTATTGAAGGACTGTTCCCACCATAGTCTTTGATGGCATATTGAAAGGATAAGCCATAAAAGTCCGAAAGGTGTGGATCCTACTTTTGGGACTTGCACCTATCTTGGGAAAGGGCCCCAGAAAGTGTCGGCTCAGAATTCAAAGCTGGTCCTTGGACTCCCCATTCTGTTCTATGGGGATTCTGGATACAGCCGACCAAGGCTGGGACAAGGTATTCTGGTGCCCTAGGCAAGTAAGGCATATAGTGACCCACCCAACCCCACCCAATGTGAAATTAAGCCTACTACAAGCCACCAGCCTTGGATGAATTTGAGCCCTATGCAGTTGCCAACTTTAACAACATTCCGGCCCTGCAGCCGACAACAACGGTCACCAGTACTCAGAAGAACAACCATAAACCAGAAAAAAGTGGCCCCAAACCCTGCAAGCGAAAAGGTTTCTCCATTCTGGCAGGCATTTTGGGGGCCCCGGTTCCCAAAAAAAGGTTTTACCCCAGAGGTTGGGCCTGCACCTATCAAACTTTGATGGAATATCCTATCGATACGCCATAAAAATCTATGGGGGAAAAACCCCCTTTAAAATAGGAACACCGGCCCCCCAAATTTATCACTATCTACTTTGGGAAAAGTGGGGGTTTTGAGATCCAATTTCATTTTCACTAGTCTTTGGAAAAAGTTTGATAAGGGGCAACTGAATTAGGGTTTTCCCTTTGGGCTTTGTGCCACGGGGTTAAATTTGCATAGGGTTTAACATACAATCTTTATTTGGCAGGGGGGGTACAAAGGGCACAGGGT
This sequence comes from Phyllomedusa bahiana, assembly GCA_025379985.1. Taxonomy (NCBI): domain Eukaryota; kingdom Metazoa; phylum Chordata; class Amphibia; order Anura; family Hylidae; genus Phyllomedusa; species Phyllomedusa bahiana. The sequence continues at coordinate 15,265 of JAODAL010028810.1, read as the reverse complement.
GGAGGGCACTCTATAAAATTACAATAGCCTACTATGGAAAATAACACTATTTTCTACTCTTAAGATGACTTCCAAGTAACTCCTCATTTTAAAATTTAAATCCCAAACCCGACTTTTTGGTATTCCTGCATTATAAGGTACCCCACCTTTAAAGCTTTACAACCCAGGAATTTTAAAGCACATGGTCTATAAAGTCTCTGGGGGCCCAAAGCTGTAGTTTTAACTTTAAAGATAAAAGGGAAAAAATCAGAAAAATTTTCCCTTCCAAAAGGGAAAATGGTCTCCCAAATCTCCCAGGATGGGATAGAAGGTCATTCTTCATACAAATTTAAAAAAGACTTATGCACTGACTTTTTGCATGACCTTTTAAAAGGGGGAATAAAAAAAAAAGTCCCCGGCAAACCCCGGGGTACTAAAAATTTTTGGATATAATAATTCATCTGCTATGAAAGCAAGGTTCACCACTCCCAATCCCGCTCGGATTTAAATAAAATCAAGGGGGGGGATTGCTGGGATCTCACACTCATCTTCTAGCTCTTCAAGCTTCCAAGATTGAGAAAATCATGGTGTTTTTACAAGATGGGCGGAATAGGGGTGAAGCTGAAGAAGGCTGACCTAGGGGTAAGCTAAAAAGGCCAAGGGGGGTTTAAACAACAGAGGGGGAAAATGGGGGTTTGAAAATAAAAGAAAAGCTAAACCTAGGGGTGTAAAAAGGAAAAGGGGGTTTGCCCAACTAGAGTAAAAAATTTAGGGGAAATAGAAAGAAACGCCCTAGGGGTGTAAGTAGAAGGCAAAGGGGTGTAACTACTAAAGTGGGTAAAGGGTTGGGTAAAAGGAAAGGGGTGAACCAAGGGGGAAAGGTAAAAAAGGCCCCCCTTCCCCCAATAGGGGGTCCCTCCCCGGGGAAAATTCAGACAAAAGGGGGTGGGTTAAAAAAACCCGAATAGCTTGCCCCTAAGGGGGTAATTTTGGGAAAGGCAAAGGGGTTTAACTCCAAGAGAAAAAAAAATTTGGGGGTTTAAACCTTAAAAGACCCCTGACCTAGGGTGAAATTTGGGGGAAAACCCCCAAAGGGGAAGGGAGAAACCCCCCAAGGACCCCCCGGGGTTTTAAAGAAAAAAGCCCCAAAGGGAAACCTAAAAGGGAAAGTGGGCCCATGGGTGAATAATATGGGGAACATGGGGAAGAACTGCCAGGGTTTTAAAAGAAAAGGGGTGTAACTAAAAGATTAAAAAAATAGGGGTGTACCTGAAAAAAATAGCTGACCTTTTGGGAGTGGAAAAGGAAAAAGGGAGTAATTTCCCAAAGTAGCGCCTAGGGGTGAAATTAAAGGGAATAAAGCAAAGGGGTGAAACCCAAAGGGGGAAAACATAGGGATGTAACGAAGATTAAGGAAAAGGGGTGAAAACTAAAAGATTAATAATAAAGGGGGTTTTGAAATAAGGGGGAAAGCCAAAAGGGTTTAAAAAAACTCCAAAGTACCCGAAAAGGGGTTTTAAAATTAAAAATAGAAAGGAAAAAGGGGTGTAATCCCAAGAGTTAGACAAAAGGGTGAAACCCAACAGAGAGTAGCGACATTGGGTGTAAACAAAAACCCCTATTGGGGCAAAGGGGTGTAACCCAAAAGAAGCAGACTTTGGGGGATAACAACAAATTAGAAACTTTGGGGTTTAACTACAACAATATAGGAAACGGGGTGTAACACTAGAGTACCCGCCCTAGAGGTATACCTAGAAGAATATTAGCAAAGGGGTGAACAAATTAGCGGGGCAGACAAAAGGGATGAAAACCCAAAAGATAGAAGTTTATGGGGGTGAAAACTAAAAGAGTATAAAATATGGGGTGGTAACAGAAGAAAAGTAGCAAAAGGGGAAATTAACTAAAGAGTGGCAGCCATTTGGTGTAACTACCAAAGAAAACCCCCCCCCCCCTAGGGGGGAAAAATTTAACAAAAAGAAGAAGGCAAAGGGGTGTAACTACTAGAGTAGCAGACATAGGGGTGTAACTAGAAGAATAGTAGGCAAAGGGGTGTAACTACAAGAGTAGCAGACATAGGGGTGTAAGTACAAGAGTAGAAGACATAGAGCTGTAACTACAAGAGTAGCAGACATTGGGGTGTAACTAGAACAATAGTAGGCAAAGGGGTGTAACTACAAGAGTAGCAGACATAGGGGTGTAACTACAAGAGTAGAAGACATTGGGGTGTAACTACAACAATAGTAGGCAAAGGGGTGTAACTACTAGAGTAGCAGACATAGGGATGTAACTGCAAGAGTAGAAGATATAGGGGTGTAACTACAAGAGTAGCAAGCATAGGGGTGTTACTAGAAGAGTAGTAGACATAGGGGTGTAATTAAAAGAGTTACAGACATAGTGTAATTACAGGTGTAGCAGACATAGAGGTGTATTTACAAGAGCAGTAGGCACAGGAGTGTAACTACAGGAAAAGCAGATATAGGGGTGTCACAAGAAGTTAGATTCCTCATGGGTTCTCCTCCCACCACCGGAAAAAGCGGCTGATCTTAACATGGGAAGCTGGGGCCAGCCAGACATGCAGTGGCAGTAGCAGGGAATTTGTGCTACATAGCAGCCATTGACATGAACAAAGTCTTTGGAATATGGCTGGCTTGGCTGAATATGGCTGGCTTTGCTAAATATCCCTTTTGCTTTCCAAAGACCCAGTGGGTCAAAAGCAAATTGAGGATTTGTTACATCCAACAGAGGGCGCTTGAGCTTCTCAACTCCTTTCCCATAATGCCTTGTGATATGCAGATGCTTCGTAGAGTGCAAAAGGCAATTTCGAATCTCCCCACGCCGATATGGCGCTCTCCTTAAGGAGAGATCTTCCATTTCTGAGCCACTCATTGCCTCCCACTCAGCCAAGCCAGCATCGCTCTGCTCTGTACAGACAAGGGGCAAGCACCCCGAAACGGCTGTCTACAGATGGGTGATGCTGGCTTGGCTAAATATCCCTTTTGCTTTCCAAAGACCCAGTGGGTCAAAAGCAAATTGAGGATTTGTTACATCAAATAGAGGGTGCTTGAGCTTTTCAGCTCCTTTCCCATAATGCTTTGGAATATGCAGTCAGCTTCAGCAGGGGCGTAGCTAGAGAGGTTGCAGAGGTAGTGGTCGCTACCGGGCCCTGCAGTCTGAGGGAGCCCAAAAGCCCTACAGCCACATAAGGAGACACCAGCATTGTAAATGGCACATAGCTGGGGGCCCATTTCACTTTTTGCACTAGGGCCCATGAGCTTCAAGCTACACCTCTGAGCTTCAGAACCACTTACTGTATACAGAGTGGCTTTTCATTCGGTCTGAAAGATGGGGAAGAGCCTGAGCATAGATCCCAACTTTTTGGTTGGTTAAAGAGGGTTAAATCATGCAAATCTATACAGTTCAAGCCTTTCTCATTTTCAATTTAGTGCCAACATCATCCAAATATAGACATTTTAAGGACCCAAATTGCTACAAATGATTAAATCTTATATGACCTGTTGCCTTGTATGCAGTTAGGAACCAAGTAGATGCTTTTCTGAGGGCAATGAAGCAAGTTTAAAAAAAGGGATGTTTAAGTAGTAAAGAGGGACAGGGAGATTTGGGTCAGAAATAGGGAAAGAGGAATACTTGGGAGGTACGTGCTGAGTAGGGGACCAGCCTCTATGATGTTCAGATGCCATAATAGGGAAATTTTGAATTATGGTTGTATTATGGAAAACCCCTTTAAAAGGGATTTTTTCCACAAAGGCCCTGTATATCAATAAGTTTATATTGGGAAAACTCCCATAGGACAGCGGCAAATTTTCTTAACTACCGCCAGCCGTCTTTTGTCTGCAGTGACGTCTTTTGGAGAACAGGGGTTTTGCGGCTCCCAGTGCTGCAGCTTAACTAGGAACAGAGCTTATTTCCCCCCTTTTCCGCACAACCCCTACAAGGTGGGGAATGGGGAAGGCCCCCGCCTCGGGCGTTTTCCCCTTTAATTGCCGCAGTCAGTGACCGAAGCATAATCAAAAGGCTTTCTCCTTTTAAAAAAAAAAAAAAGTAAAAGACATAAAATTTAAAAAGTAGAAAAAATAAATAAAAAACAAAAAATAAATTTTTAAATAAAAAATAATGTCCCCTACATTCACACACGAAAAGCTACACAATTATTTATCCACACGACTGTAATAATCTATAAATTAAACCCCAAAAAGGTTTTTTTATCTGAATGTGAATGGTGTAAAAAATAATTTAAAAAAAAAAAAATACTTTTTTTAAATTTTAAAAAAATTCGCGTAATTTTTTTTGTAAACTTAAAGGTTTTCCCAAAAAGAAGGGGTTTCCCTTCTAAAGGTTGATACTACCCTTTTGGGGGTTAAAAAAGGGGCGTTGGTTTCTGGTTTAAAAATACAAGTCCCTTTCTCTGTGTGTCATCGCTCCACCTCCCTGCCTTTCCCTGATACTCAGTTTGTATTTTGGCAAAAACATTTTTTGCTAATCAAAAGGAAAACTGTATTGTGACAAGCTTTATGTTTTTTTATTTCTCCCTTTATTTGCCAGGAGAGAAGTAAGCCCAGCAGGCAGCTTTTTCATACCTTCACAAAAAGGCGTGCGGGGGAGGGAGGGGTGCTGGCAGGGAGCAGGGAGCATCTGCATGTTTTTACTCAGTTAATTACATTAAACCAGTGGATTCTCTATACAAAAAAAAAGGATCTTTCCCCCCCAGTCCCTTAAAAGTCTTCAGTTCCTGCCATCAGATAAGAAGTGCAAAAAAAACGCAAGTGCGGCCAGACTTCCCCAGTCGCTCCTGGTTGTGTTAATGTAAAAACTGTAAGGCGTGCTTCAGAGGCTTCACTTTTTTTAATGTATATTTTTAAAAAAGTGATTAAATCCCCTTTTTGGGGAACCACGTCAAATTAAAATTTATGGCAAAACCCCTTTTTAAAACTACATTGGTATTGTAGTTTTCATCCCCGGGAGGCACCATTTTAGGGTTTCTTTAAAGGGGTTTTTTACCATTTTTGACAGGCCCAAAACCCCCCCTTTTGGTTTTACAGTGGAATGGCATGATTGGCTCGTTGATTTTTAGGTTTTTTGGGACAAGGGCAGGGGTTTTGGGGTTTAATTTTCAAAAACCCCGGTTTAAGGGTTTTTTTTTAAAAAAAATAAAAAGGGTTTTCTTTTTAAAGGAAAAAAAGCAAGGAGGGGCTATTGGGCCTTTTGCCAAAAAATAGAAAGGGGGGGCGTTTAAAGAAAGCTTGGCAAAAAGGGGGAATTTAAAATTCCCCCTTTTTTGGGAAAAAACAAAAAAGCGTGATTTTTAAATTTTCAAATTTTTTTTGCCCCAAAAAATTTTAAAAAAGGGGGGTTTTTAAAAACCCCCTTAAAATTTTAAAAAATGGAACCTTTTAACGGCTGGTGAATAAAGGGGAAAAGCTTTTTTGGGCTTAAAATTTTTTTAAACCTGATTAAACCCGGGACTTCATGTATTTGCTTTTATTTCCCTTTTTTTTTTGGGAACCTTAAAAACTTTTAAAAAATTTTGTTGGTTTTTTTGTTTTTGCCAAAAAGGGTTCAAAAATTGTGAAAAATTCTTTTTTTTTTTATTATTGTTTTTTGAAATTTTTTTTTTTTTAATTTTTTTTCCAATTCCTTTATTGGTTTTGCCCCAAAAAAAGGGTTTTTCCCAAAATTTTTGGAATTCCCTTTGTTATTTTGTTGGGGAATTTTTTTTTAATTCAAATTTTTTTTTTTTTTTTTAATTTTAAAATTTTTTTTTAAAAACCTTTTTTTTAACCCTTTTTATTTGGTTTTTGGCTGGTTTTTTTCATCTTTTTTCGGAAAAAACCTTTTTCTTGCGAAAAAAAAAATTAAAAAATTTTTTAAAAATAAAAATTTTTAAACCCTTTTTTGGCCCGGCCTTTTGCCTCCAACCCCTTTTTTGAAAGCATTTTTTTTTATTTAGAAAACTTTTTAAAAAATTTTTTCAAACCCGTAAAAGGTTTTTTTTTTGAATTGTGTTTAAATTTTGAAGGGAAAAATTTTTTATATAAAAATTGGTTTGGGGTTAAAAATTCAAAATTTTTTGTTTGGAAAAAAGGTTTTGAAAATTCAAAATTTTGGGGGCAAGCGTTTAAATTTTTCCCCCAAAAAAATTTTTTTAAAAGGGAAAACCCTAAAGTTAAAGGGGCAAAAGGCTTTTTTTTTTTTCTCAAGGGGGGAGAAAAGGAGAACTCAATTTTTGAAAAATTTTTTAAAAAAAATTTTTTTTGGGGGAAATCCTTCTGGGGGAGGGGGGTGTGGGTTTTAAATACCCCAAAGTAACCCAAAAAAAAACCCCTTAAGTTTTTCAAAAATTTAGGGGTTTATAAATTTATTTTAAAAATTTTAAAAAAAAGGGGGTGAAAAACAAAATTTACTTTTTTTAGTTTTTAAAATTTTTCCCTAACAGGGGTACGTAAAGGATAAGGAAATGCAATAAAAAATTTCCCCCCCCCTCCCTTTTTTAAAGGTTTTTGGGCCCGGCTTTTTTAAAAGCCCCCCTAGGAAAAGCACCTAAATTGGGTTTTTTTTAATGGGTTTTATTTTGGGGGATTTTGGGTTTGGGAACCCCAAGGTGTAAATTAAAAACCCCAAAAAAGGGGAATTGGGAAAACCCCCAAAAGGAAAACCGGGGGTTGGTTTAAAGACCCCCCCCGTGTTAAAAATTTTTTTAAATAAGGGGAAAAAAAAATTTTTTTCAAATTTTAAATTTTTTGCTTAAAAATTTTTTTCCAAAACCGGAAAAAAAAAAAAAGGGGGGAAAATTTTTAATTTGGGCAAACCCAAGGGGGGGTTTTGGGGGCCTGGAGGGGTTGGGAAAGGGGGAGATTTTGGGGGTTTTTTAAGCATTTTTGGGGGGGGCCCTTTTGAAAGCCCCCAAAGAGGAAAAAGGGAAACCCGGGAAGTGTTTTTGGTTTAAAACAAGGGGTTTACAGGGGGGTTGTTGGCGGTGAAGGTGCCAAATTTTTTGTTTAGCAGGGGGGAAGGAAAGGGGGGAAAAAATTTTTTTTTTGGGTTGGTTTAAAATTCCCTCTTTAAAAATAAAAAAATTTTTAAAAATTTTATTTTAAAAAAAAAAATTGATTTTATTAGGTTTTTTTTAAAAGGGAAAAAAAATTTAAAAAAAAACTTTTTATGTTTTCCATTTGACAGGCCCAAACTTTTTTTTTGGGTCATTTATCTTGTTTTTCGGGTGGTCGGTTCCCCCCCTTGCTTTTCTTTGGCTGAGGCTCTACAAATTTTTTACTTTCTGCCTGGCCCCGGTCGTATTCACGGGAGCGTGCATTCCTGCCTCTCTCACTCAGAATAAGGGGCCGGCAACAATTCACTCTGCACAGCCACCAGCTCCTTAGTGATACTGCAGCTGCTTCTACAATCAGAAAACAGCAGAATTGTGCTCAGTGCCTAATGCTGCTGCGTGTAAACATAGAAAGGAGACAGATCTGTGCTGCTCTGGATGAGTTCATAGAAGATTGGATTCAACTGTAACAAACCTCCAGCTGTGAGAGAAGAAGAGATCAGTGCTCTGAGTTCATAGAAGACTGTCTAGACTGAATGCAGGCCTGTGGTATGTAAACAGCTCTTACAAAATAAGACTGCATAGGGAGAGGAACAACACAGTGACATGTGGACAGAGAGGGGGGGGGGCAGAGCAAGGATGTGCTATCCCCTCCCACTAATCTCAAACAAACACACTGACTCAGGAGTGAGCACGATCAGTGAATGGGGGGATGATGTCATCCCCCTTCAGTTAAGAAACACCCAGCTGGGAGGGGAAGAACTGCCCCTGGATTTGAGGAGCTGAGAAAATGAAACTACAAGAAAACAGACAAACTGATGAAGCGATAAATCCCCTTTAAGGGTTAACTTTCCATTTGCAGGACAAATTAAAGGGGTTGACCAGGAATATAAATAATTATGGTGCTTTTCTTAAAACAATAGGCTTAATTACCCATTACAGATTAAATAGTTACACAATTACATAGTTAGTAAAAAGATACATAGAGTGCATCAAGTATCGACAAGGGGTGGGAGAGAAGAGAGCATTAGAATAAGTGAGTTTAATGGCCTAGTTTCCCTCTACTGATGAAAGCTGTGGACCATAGCAATGAACACAATCCAAGAATTTAATTTTGATAGAGCTGAATAAGACGACAGAATTTAAGGATCGTGAATATTTGTATAATTATCATTAATGTTATCAGGCGTATATCTGGAAGCCTTGTAGTCATTGTTTAGCTGTGACAATAGGTATTCATGCTTTCATATTCATAGTGAGAACGCCCTCTGTGACGGGGGGGGGGGGGGGGGGGGGGGGGGGGGGGGGGGGGGGGGGGGGGGGGGGGGGGGGTGGGGGGGGGGGGGGGGGGGGGGGGGGGGGGGGGGGGGGGGGGGGGGGGGGGGGGGGGGGGGGGGGGGGGGGGGGGGGGGGGGGGGCCTTTCAACCTTTTTGTACCCCTATTTTGGTGACCAGCCCTCAGGCGGTTTTTTCCACGATTCCAGTTTTCATGGGAAAACCTTTTTCCCGGAGATGAATTCCCCTTGTCTTTTGAGGTGGGGGGGGCGACTTATCCAGACCCACTCCACTGTGCCCTGTACTCAGCAGTGTGACACATTGATATTTATATGTGTCTATAGATTGAATTCATTGTCCTGGGACAAGAACTCTGTACTCAAGTGGATATGTGTGTTTTATATAAACAGTACATATACTGTATATGTAATGAGTCAGAGCGAACATATAAGTTCGCATGGTGCTGACACCAGATTGCGTAAAACAGGATTCCTCCAAGAAACGTGACACCAAGTGACTGGTCTCAGTGGGCGAAGACAGTGGTTATCTGTCAGCAACACTAGGTTGCTGACAGCTATATGTCGTACGGCTGATATCCAGCCATTATGGGCTGGTTTTCCCGGAACAGCTGGGTGGGTGGCTATTCCAACGTTCCAGGCCATGTTTTGGTGCAGATCTCTGGAGGCCTATAAAAGGCCTGTACCTGCAGGTGATCAGGGGGCGTGCTTTGCTACCTGCAGTATTGAGTAGCAAAGGAGCTGGAGAGAGGCTCTTGCCCAGAGAGGCTCGAGTCCAGCAGTTGGCTGCCTTCAAGAGGCTGGATCCAGCAGAGGCTGGTAAACGTGTTTGTGGCGCTGTCAGTAGGCCAAGTCAACAGTTAATGAGGGACCCATTTCATATATAATTAGTGGCCAGACGGCCGAGGATTTTGTTTCTGTTTTGGATGTACCTGTACTGACCTTACCTGAAGAGGAAATAAAGCTGGCTGAAGCCAGAAAGAGAAGCCTGGTGTCAGTGTGACATATATTGGAGTGACAGCCCGTTTACCAAAAGCGGCGATCCCAGAACTAAGCAACCCCGGGATGATCCAAGATGGCGTCCGGACGCAAGTGAGCCCCTACAGTCTATATAGTGAAATATAGACAGTGAGAGAAAGAGAGAGAGAGAGCCGTTACCATCAATAACTCAGCTCTGCTACATCTGGCAAAGCTGGTATCTATAACTAGATATGAAACAAGTGCTGTAACCTACAATTACGCATCAGATATCACAGCGTTCCTGTTTTAATCTATACTAGTGTGAGTTTCTGACCCGTCATTATTCTTCTTATCAGAAGCCGGCGAGGTGGCCTCTATAGAAGAATAGCACCAGCAACAGTGACGAAAATAATGAACTCTGCTGATAAATGTCATGGACACTGCTCTAACGAGGCGCAAATGAGCAGAAGAGAAAACATATATTTATCTAAAGCCTTCTTTATACTGCAGATGAAAGGCCAGAAATACCTTTGTGACAATTCAGTGATCGCTCCAATGTATCTAAAATTAAAAACTGCAACTTTGCGCGCAGCATTGATTGGAAATTTCCTACTGGTTTGTCTATACAGCACCTACACACAGTTGGGCATCTGCTTATAACACTACAGATAAACCCTGTGTAGTCCAGTCCTGCAGAAACAGGCTTGAGGAGTAAATGAGCAAAAAGAATGCAGGATTGGTGCCTGTTTTTGGCACTGTATTCGCAAAAAACACAGTTGGTTCTCATTTTTCGCTATGGGCCCATACAATTGAATGTACAGGAAACCGATGGCAAAACGCAAACCGCCGACGGATAATACATGTTCCTAAATACGCCAGAAAACGAGCTTAAAGGGAACCTGTCACATAGGTTATGCCCCCCTTGCTGAGGGCAGCACAAGCTAGTGTCAGACCTGCTGTTTCCAGCGCTGTGCCCCTTATTCTGTAAGATGCAGCAGTTTTAGAGCATTTACCCCTCAAATCTTATTCATGAGCAGGTGTTAGCCCCGCCCACCAAAGGCTAGCTCCGCCCACTGACAGTTATTTACATGTTTCTACCTATTCAAAATATTAGGTTTGTCAGTTGAGGTGGGCGGGGCTAGCCTCAGGTGGGCGGGGTTTGAAAAAAACTGACACTCTGAAGGACTCTTCGAATGACTCTTCTGGCTGAAAACTGCAGATTTGAGCATTAAATACACGAAAACTACAGCATCTTACAGAATAAGGGACACAGCGCTGGAAACAGCAGGTCAGACACTAGCTTGTGCTGTCCTCAGCAAGGGGGGCATAACCTATGTGACAGGTTCTCTTAAAAAAAAAAAAAAAACGACCTATGTAGACTACAGGTCTACAGTCTACTAAAAATACTAAAACCACTGAAAATCTGACCGTTCTCCTCTGCTGTGTGGACATAGTCCTCTGATGCAGGTACAGGGTCTTTTTTCTAGTTACTTAGGTTTCGGAAGAATTATTATATTAGGCCTCACAACAAACTTCTCAAAGAAAAAAAGACGGAGATTTCTTACATTCTTCAATGTGGTTATAAAGTTACAAATGTTAGAGAAACATAGAAATATAGCAAATCTGTCTTACATGAATTCACCTCAGTGTGTACGTTAGGCTATATTCACACGGCGTATTTGCGCTCTAATACGGGCGAGATGCGTGCCACAATTACGGTAATCCATAGCTCTCATAGAGAACTATGGATTACGCCTCCTCTCCCCGCTTGTACAATACGATCATATTGCCATTCTCCTCCAGCATATGGCCTCTTCGCTTCTTCCTCATGGCACCCACATGTTGTCTGTTCTTTGCCATCGAGCTTCCTTGGCTCTGCCACCCAGGTTCTCCCCTTAGGTTTTGACACACGCTTTAGGGTGATGGGGCGTTTTGGAAAATTTTTCGTAAACGTAAAAATTTTTTGGTTAAACGCACCAAAAAAACGTGCCAGAAAGTGTGTTACATATTTGGATACATTTTCTGGACTGCAAAAGTGTGTCCCTATTTTTTGTAAGGGCTTTTCAATGCGAAAAATGCATTAAACGACGATACATATTTTACATTGAAATCAATATAATCACACTTTAACATTGTGAAATACATTTTTCGGTATGTTAAATGTAACCAAAATTGTATTTAACAATCCCCCATGTGAAAATACCCTTATGGTATGGGAGTGACTATATCTATTCCAGCTCTAACTAGCTTTAACAGTCTCTGTCACCCAAAATATAGTTTTAAACGCTTTCATACTAACCTTTGTGGGTGTTAAAAAATGAGGTTAAAGGGCCCCAAATGTATGAAAACTGTTTGGGGTTTTTAAAATTTACTTTGTTGCCCCTGCGCCAATCAGAGCCCTACCAACCAAACAGAGCCCCTAGCAAACCAAAACAGAGCGCCCCCCTTTCATTTTTCCAGAGCACTTTATGAAATGAAAGGGGCCCTCTGATTGGTTGCTATGGGTTCTGATTGGTTGCTAAGGGCAACAAAGTGAATTTTAGATCTATACAGTTTTCATACATGTGGCCCTAACTGTTTATTGACTGTGTGGGCCCTTTGAGGCTGCAGGGCCCAGTAGCGACTGCTACCTTTGCACCCCCTATAGCTATGCCCCTGGTCCTAGGTACATCAGTCAAAGTCCAGCAATGGGCTTCTCATGCTTGCCCCTGTTCCCAGCCTCCTGGCCTCACAGCACCAGGGCAAAACCCCCGTAGCATGTTATCGAATTATGGACTTTTTACATAGAGTAGCGCCCAGAGTTTGAAGGGTCCCATCCAGGTGCAAGACCAATGTACCAATTTGTAGATAATGGGGTCTTCTGCTATTTTTCCCCTTTAGTGGACCTCAGATATTTTATCATGATTGTAGTTTTAAATTTTTTTGTTTTCTTTGATTTTCCCTTTATGGTTGATGGGCCTTGTCTCACCCTGCTATGGGCAGGGCCATCTTTTCCTTTGGGCCCCTGGGCATTTGCCGGGGGGGCCCCTAGGTGGTGTTGTTTGTCCAGGAATCTAAAAATTATCCTGGATCCTTGGTTGGTTTTGCTTGAAAAATGTGTTTTTTTTAGATGTGCAATCTTTTAAAAAAAAGGTGGGGTAGGGACCCAAAGGCCCCCCTCCCTGCCAAATAGTCTTGTAGACTGCAGGTGTGGGTCCGAAAAGTGGTGTGATAATATGGGTGTTCTGGGGGAGGGGGTTCGTGGCATGGCAATGTGATGTCATGTATTTGGCAGGGCCTACTGCGATGCTATGCCCAGGGGCCCATAATTCTGTTGAGATGGCTCTGGCTATGGAGCCCTGTTGTAACGTTCTGGAGGTGGATCCACTGGACCACCGCAGGCGATGGCGTAACCCCAAACCAGGGAGTGGAATTTAAGGGGGCCGGGTTTTTTACCAGAGCCCCCCCACAAAGCGGGATGGTCTTGTGGGCTGGAGTTCCCAGGTCACTACCACTGGGGGGGCTTGCCTAGGTGGCAGCCAAAGGTAGGCGAGGTACGGAATCGGCAGGAGGCTCGTGTCGGGGGGGAGGAAGTCAGGGACGGCGGCTCTGGTTGTAAAGTAACAGGGAGAAAAGGTCAGGGTGGCGGGGGAAGGTTCGTGATTGGTGAGTGGCTCGAGGTTTTTACACGGAAGGCAGATAGCAAAATGGAAAGGCTTTCTCCCAACAGAATACACCAAGGATCCGGCGAGGGCGCCCCGGAAGGGCCGGACTTAAATTGCCCAGGGGCGGGTACGGGGCCCGGGGACGGGCAGGCTGGACGGGAGGTGGGGGGGCCCCCCAACCGACGTGCGGGATGGGGCTCCGTTGGTGTAGGGGAACGGACGCGCCTGCGACCTGGGGCAGTGGTTTTCGGGGGGTCCCTGACAGTACCCCCCCCTTGGGCCCCCCCCTCTTGGGCCCCCCTCTTTTGGGTTGAGGGAATTTGGTGAGGCTGGGTTCAAAATATTTCCTGGCTCCTAAGACCTCCTTCAGGCCCAACCCTTCCAGTCCACTAAAAAGTATCTTTTTCCCCTGTTTCCTTGCTAGAATTCTTTGACCTCGAAGACATTGGGCGCATTATCCACGACGGAGGAGGAACAGCCTTCTGGGGAAAAGCGATTGGGCCGGGGTTTCGTAAGGAGCATGAACGAGGGGAATTTTAGTGGGGGGAGCCCGGGGTTTTAAAGGGCACCGTGTTGATGGGGGGATGACTTTAAAGGGGCCCAGGAAACGGTGGCCCCGTTTGTGAGAAGGGATCTTAAAAAGGGGTATCTAGCGAGGCCCACCTTGCACTGGGGAGAAAAACGGAGGGGGATTTTCTTTTGTCCATTGGGTTTTTCTGCGCTCAGAAGCGCGGAGCAGAGACTGACGGGTCTGGGACCAGATGGCCTTCATGTCTTGAACCAGGGGTTCCGCCGCCGGGACTCGGGGAGGTTGCCAGAGGGAGAGGGGGGGGGGGGATGCAGGCCATACACAATGTAAAAGGGGGGAGCCCCCCGCGGACTCAGACTCCAGGGAGTTAAAAGAAACCCCGCCATGGCAGCAATTTGGGCCAATCATCTTGACGCGCCGAGCAAAATGGCGAAGGTAACATTACAAGCCCGGGTTGACCCCTCCACCGGGCCGTTCGTCAGTGGGTGGTAGGCAGAAGGAAGTCGAGCTTCACCTGAAGTTGATTACACAGGGCTCCCCAAAAAAACCTGGAGAAAACGAACCCCCCCGGTCCGAGACGTTTGCTGGGGAGTCCATGTGACGGAAACATAAAGGAAGAATAGCTCCCCAGCGGGAGGCAGACAGCAGCCTGGCAACGGGAAAAATGGCCTTTTTGGAGAAGGGATCAGAAATCGCCCAAATGATGGTGTTGCGAGACGGGGGGAAAGATCAGCTATGAAGTCCATGGAATGTTGGCCCAAGGTTGGTTGGGTTAGTGTGAGCGATTACTTTGATATCTCATGGGGGGTCGATAGTCGATATGTCAAATTTTCAACACGGTATTCAATAGTGATAATAGATTTCGCCCATGACCATTAAAGTCTATGGGAGAGGAAAAACACCTTATTATTACACCCAAACAAGGGTGGAGAAGCTGGAAAATTTAAATCACAACAGTCAAATGGATACGTGTACATCTTAGGAACCAATTAGGTTATAAAAGCACAGAAAAAAAGTCAGCCCCCTTCACTTTCCCCCGGGCTTGTAACAGTTAAAACCGATGACCCACAAATTAAAAAATGCCCGAAGGAGTATTATTTGAACCATATTTTTAAAGAAATGGACACTGATATATGTCCCGGGCCACAGCATGAGCCCCCCAAACCTGCATGACCTCAGATTTAAAAAGTCCGGAAAAGGAGTCTTTTAACCCCCCCTTTTAGTTTACTGGACATTGACTATACTGTCCCGGGCCACGCATGAGCCCAAACCTGCATGACCCCCCATTTAAAAAGTGCCGCAAAAAGGAGTCTTTCAACACCATTTTAGTTTCACTGGAATTGACTAAACCCGTTCTGGGCACGCATGAGCCCCAAACCCGCATGACCCCCCCCCATTTTTAAAAAATGCCGGAAAAAAAAGGGTCTTTCAACCACCATTTTTGTTTAATGGACATTGCTATACCTGTCCTGGGGCCCCAGATGAGCCCCAACCCGCATCCCCAGATTAAAAAAATGCCCGGAAAAAAAGGGGTCTTTTAACCCCCCATTTTTTTTTATGGACATTGATTTAAATGTCCTGTACCACGCAGACCCCAAACCTGTTTGACCCCTAGATCACAAAGTGGCACTATGTATTTTGTTTCGTATGATTTGTATAATTTTTTTTTGGGAACTGAATTTTTTTTTCAGAATTTATTTGGGAAGTTTTATTCATAGTTTTACATTTTATATTTTTTTTTTTTTTTCAAACGTGTTAACACAACATAAACCCCCCCCCTGCATTTTTTTAAAAGGATTTT
>JAODAL010028809.1:0-52710 GCA_025379985.1 Phyllomedusa bahiana | reverse complement strand
CAAAACGAAGGTTAATTACAAGTTTTCCTCTTGTTGTGTAGCGTAAAAAACACGCCATTGTAACACGCTACAAAGCTGGTAGTTTTTGTCTGCTCAATTCTTTTGCGCAATTTACATCCAGGGGTTAATTAAGCGTTGTTCTGCTGTTGTGGTGACTAAAAGAAACCGCCAAAAAATATACTTTTCCTGTAGCATAATTCACAAGCGAAGGTTAATTACAAGTTTTCCTCTTGTTGTGTAGCGTAAAAAACACGCCATTGTAACACGCTACAAAGCTAGTAGTTTTTGTCTGCTCAATTCTTTTCCGCAGTTTACATCCAGGGGTTAATTAAGCGTTGTTCTGCTGTTGTGGTGACTAAAATAAACCGTCTTTTTCACCGGCAAAAAAGACACTTTTCCTGTAGCATAATTCACAAGCGAAGGTTAATTACAAGTTTTTCTCTTGTTGTGGAGCATAAAATACATGCCATTGTAACACGCTACAAAGCTGGTAGTTTTTGGCTTCTCAATTCTTTTGCACAATTTTCATCCAGGGGTTGATTAAGCGTTGTTCTGCTGTTGTGTGTCTAAAATAAACTGTCTTTTTCACCGGCAAAAAATACATTTTGCCTGTAGCATAATTCACAAGCGAAGGTTAATTAAAAGTTTTTCTCTTGTTGTGTAGTGTAAAATAAACGTACATAACACGCTACAAAGCTGGTAGTTTTTGGCTGCTCAATTCTTTTGCGCAATTTACATCCAAGAGTTTTCTAAGTATTTTTCTGCAGTTGTACTCAGTAAAAGAAACTTTTTTTTTCACCGCCACAGAAGAAATTCTGTAGCATAATTCATATTCGAAGCTTAATTAAGCCTGTTTGTGCTTTTATATTCAGTAAAATATACAGAGTTTTTAAATGGCACATACAAGTCAATTTTTCCTGCCCAATTGTGGAGCGCAATTTATATCCAAGGGTTACCCAAGCTTCTTAGTGGGTTCATTTGGAGTCAAATACAGGGTGTGTATTTATCATATACAGATATCTTCATCAAACAGTGTCTGTACATTTTAGAACAAACAGTATGTCAGACAGAAAGGTGGCAGACTCTTCACCTGCGAGTGGCAGTGGCACAAACATTCCTGGAGCAGGCCCAAGTCGCAGTACAGCAAGGGGACGTAGCAGCAGGGGTCACTTGGTGAGGCCACAACTGCCGCTGTCATATAGCAGCCGTGTGCTGACTAGCAACCCAAGGGTTCTTGATTGGTTGACTAGGTCATCCACTTCCTCTCAGATGACATCTGACAACCCCAGCCAAGAGTCAGTGGGATCGTCAGACACAACTCTTAGTTGGCATGGCCGGGAGCGGGTCAGCGGCCCTCACCTGTCCTCAATCCGCCTCTGTCCCATCCGGTTCCCTCAGCCAGAGATCTACTATGTGGTCTGGGCTCAGTGCCACTATATAGCGAGGATGAACAATTTGAGGAGGGCAGTCGGCAGCTACTTGGCAGTGAAGAAATGGGGCCAATATCCCCTGCTTCTTGCAGTAGGCAGCAAAGTATAGATGTGGAGAGTGGCATGGGAGGTCAGGTTGTGAGGGGTCAGCCTCTGCATACCAAGACCGTTGATGAGGACAGCAGTGACGATGAAACACAAATAGATGATGATGTAGCCGACCGCACTTGGGAGCCGGGTGAGGCAAGGGCTTCATCATCATCAGGAGAAGAGGGCGTCAGCTTGCGCGTCAGGCAGCGGCGCAGCCAGCAAGTGGGTTGTGTGGCCGTGAGTCAGCAGGATAGCAGCAGTG
Organism: Phyllomedusa bahiana; assembly: GCA_025379985.1. Taxonomy (NCBI): domain Eukaryota; kingdom Metazoa; phylum Chordata; class Amphibia; order Anura; family Hylidae; genus Phyllomedusa; species Phyllomedusa bahiana. Next base: position 50,928 of record JAODAL010028809.1, on the reverse strand, counting down.
TAAGGTCGGGAGCCAAGCGGTCACGGGGTAAAAAACCCGCTTCGCAGGTCCAAGAAAGTAGCGGCACAGGGGCTCAGCGAGGCAGCGGCGGTAGTAGTCACTCAGTGCGGAGCGTTGGCAGTAAAATCAGATACTCGGCGGTGTGGCAGTTCTTTGTTAAGACACCGGAGGAGCCGAATATGGGTATATGTAGAATCTGTGGGCAGAAAGTGAAGCGTGGCAAGGGAGCTAACGTTGGCACCACGGCCCTGCGCCAACACATGCAGCGTCACCATCCAGTGGCCTGGGAGAAATGTGGCTCAGATGTGGTGGTTAGAGATGGGCGAATTTCCCGAAATTCGTTTAGTTCACGTCGCCGAATTTCTCGGCAAAAAATAACTTCGCTCCGAATTACTTTGGCATGAATCACGTTAAAAAAACAGCTATTTCCAGGCTGCACAGAGCCTGCAGGGTGCTGTAGAACATTGTGCCATGCTTAAATATGCAGAGGGAGCTTGGTTTGGTTTTCATACAATGTTGTGTTTTAGTATGACACGCACATGACTACCGCTGCTCTTAGAATCGCTTCACTATAAAATTCCCTGGGCACTTAAGAGGGGAAAACTGACCAAAAAACTGAAGAGGGAATGTTGCCTGATAAAGTCATGCCAGAGAAGCTGGAAGAAAAAAAATTAAAAACAGAGGATGAGTGCTCAGGTGGCAACCATTAGTGACAGAGTGTGGGAGGTTGGCTGACGGCGCTAGCCACAGCAAGCCATGAGGTCAGAACGTGGCACATGGACATTCTGTAGGTGGCAAAAAAACGGTATAGGAGACAGAGCTGGCACAAGACAAAGTGTGGAGGTCTCGGCAGCAGACAAGCATGAGGTGCAGTGCACAGATGACAGAAGTGTGTGGTCACGGCATTAGCCACAGCAAGCAGCATGAGGTCAGGGCTGTGCACAATGACACAGTGTGTAGGTCACAACAGCAGCCACAGCCAGCAGCATGAGGTCAGAAGTGGCACAATTGACACCAGTGTGTAGGTCTCACGGCAGCAGCCCACAGCAGCGACATGAGGTCAGAAAGTGGCACAATGGACAAGTTGTGTATGGTTCACTGCAGCAGAAACAGCCGCAACATGTGGTCAGTCAGTGGCACATTCACATTTGGAGGGTGGCACAAAAACAGGAAGGCCACAGAGTGGGTCAATGGACACAGTGTGTAGGTCACGAGGCAGAGCTCCACAGGCAGCAGCATGAGGTCAGACAGTGGCACAAATGACACAGTGTGTTGGTCACGGCAGCCAGCCAAAGCAGCAGAATGAGGTCAGACAGTCGGCACCAATGACACTGTGTGTTGTAGGTTTCATGGCCAGCAGCAAGCATGAGGTCAGGCAGTGGCACAATACATTCTGGAGTGGCAAAAAAACACGGAGCTAGGGCCACAGAAGTGGGCAATGACAACAGTGTGGTAGGTAACAGCCAGGCAAGCCACATGAGCAGATGAGGTCAGACAGTGGCACAATGTTGCACAGTGTGGAGGTTCATGGCAGCAGCCACAGCTGAAAGCATTGAGGTCAGGCGGGAAGTGGCACAATGACATTATGGAGGTGGCAAAACAGGGAAGGTAGGCCACAGAGTGGGACATTGACCCGTGTGTAGAGTCACGTGCAAGCAGGCCACAGCAAGCAGCATGAGGTCAGGAAAGTGGCACAATGACCTCAGTGTTGTGGAGGTCACGGGCAGCAGCACCACAGCAGCTAGCATTGAGGTCAGACAGTGGCACAAGACATTCTGGAGGTGGCAAAAAATCAGGAGTATGCCACAGAGTGGGACATATGGACACAGTGTGTCAGGTCACAGCAGCAGCCAAGCAGCAGCATGAGGTCAGACAGTGGCACAATGACACAGTAATGTAGGTATCTGGCAGAACACAGCACAGCATGAGGTCAGACATGCACCAATGACACAGTGCGGGGGTCACGGCCAGCAGCAGCATGTGGTCAGGCAGTGGCACAATGGACACGGTGTAGGTCACGGCAGCAGCAGACATGAGGTCAGGCAGTGGCAACAATATCTTGTTGAAGGTTTGGCAAATACAGGAGTAGGCCACAGAGTGGGACAATGACACAGTGTGTTAGTCAGCAGCAGCCACAGCAACAGCATGAGGTCAGGACAGTGCACAATGACACAGTGTGTAGGTCACGGCAGCTAGCAGCATGAGGGTCAGGCAGTGGCAACAAGACATTCTGGGGTGGCAAAAAAAAGGAGTAGGCCACCAGAGTGGGACAATGGACACAGGGTGTTTGTAGGTCACGGGAGCAGCCACAGCAGTGAATGAGGTCATGACAGTGGCACAATGACACAGTGTGTAGGACGGCAAGCAGCAGCATGAGGTCAGGCAGTGGCCACAATGGACATTATGGAGGTGGCAAAAAACAGGAGTACGGCCCCAGAGTGGGGACAATGACACAGTGGGTAGGGTCACGGCGCAAGCCACAGCAGCAGAATGAGTTCAGGGACAGTGGCACAATCACATTCTGGGAGGTGGCAACCAAAAACAGGAGTAGGCCACAGGAGTGGGACATTGACACAGTGGTGGAGGTCCACAGAAGCAGCCCAAGCAGCAGCATGTTGAGTCAGGACAGTGGGCACAATGACACTGTGTGGAGGTCATGGCAGCAGCACAGCAGCAGCATAGGTCAGGCAGTGGCACAATGACTTTCTGGAGGGTTTGGGGGGGCCAAAAACAAAAACAGGAGTAGGCCACAGAGTGGGACAATGACCACAGTGTGAAGGGTCACGGCAGCAGCCACAGCAGCTGCATGGAGGTCAGACAGTGGCACAATGAAACAGTGAGTAGGTCACGGCAGCAGCCATTGCAGCAGCTTGAGGTCAGAAGTGGCACAATGACATTCTGGATGGTGGCAAAAAAAACAGGAAATTAGGCCACAGTAGTGGGACCAAGGTACAGTGGTGGTGGTCACGGCAGCAGCACCGCAGCAGCATGAGGTCAGGCTGTGGCACAATGACATTCTGGAGGAGTGGGCAAAAAAACAGGAGAGTAGGCCCACAGAGTGGAGGGTCAATGACACAGTGTGGAGGTCACAGCAGCAGCTTGAGGTCAGAAGTGGCACAATGTCATTCTGGTGGTGGCCAAAACCAGGGAGTAGGCCACAGAGTGGGGAAAATGACACATGTGTGTAGGTTCCACGGCTGCATCAACAGAGGCAGCATGAGGGGTCAGTCAGACAGTGGCACAATGACACGTGTGGAGGTCACGGCAGCAAGACCACCAGCAGCAAGCCATGAGGTTCAGACAGTGGCACAATGGACAACAGTGGGTGGGGTAGGTCACTGCAGGGCAGCACAGCAGCAACGCAATGAGGTCAGGACAGTGCACACAATGACTCCAGTGTGGAGGACACTATCGGCACAGCACAGCAGGCAGCATGAGTCAGACCGTGGCACAATGACATTTTGGCGGTGGAAAAAAAAAAACAGGGGGTATGCACTGAGTGGGACAATGGCACAGGTGTGGAGGTCACGGCCAGCAGCAACTGCTGCAGCAGATGAGGTAAGACAGTGGCACAATGAACAGAGTGTGGTGGTGGGTGGCATTACCAGTACCTGCGTAAAGATGGTTGATGGCGATGGAGAAGAAAAACTGTCAGCAGATGTTGGCATCAGGCGGGGGGTCGGCGGCATCTGAATAGTGGCTGAAAGCAGGTAGTTTAACCAGACTCATTTCTCACAGTTTGGGTTGAGGCGTCAAATGGCTGATGTACGTCTGTACGCCTAAGGCATGGTTTGTGTGAAATCTGGCCGATCCACGCCTGGATTCATCTTGACAAAGGTAAGTCGTTCCACATTTTCCCGTGGTCAAGCAGTTCTCCTTGGGGTATCGATGGCCCCCGCTGCACTGAAACACTCGCTCTGATGCCAACTTAATGGCCGGGCAGGTCAGCTTCTCCACTGCAACTCGGCAAGTAGCGGCCAAATTCCCGTTTGCTGCCAGTAGTACACGCGGATCTTCTAACTGGGGGTCGGCAGAGGTGCTGTCCAAGTAGGCCACCACCTGTTGGTTCAGGGACTGCTCGTATTGGTCCTGCTGATGCTGCTTTTTGCTTGCGACTTACCCTCCTCATAGGCGGGTGAAGGAAGTGTCTTCAGTGACTCCAGACTTAGCTAACTGTGATGGAGCTGGTACTGTCCTACCCCACCACCTTCCCCAGCAAGCCGCATGGCCAAGTTAGTACGTGAGCGCTAGAGGGAAACCCCCGGTTCATACATGTCAGAGGAGGGGTCGATGCCGCACAAGGCTTCGGGCCAACTGATTACGGAGGGATTTCCCTGTAGTATTTGAGTTTGTCCTCCCTCTCATTAGCTGGGAACAAAGGCCTCCCATTTTGGACCGGTGCGTGGGTCCAATAGGGTGGGAGCCAGAAGTCAGACCTCTGCCGGATGCAGACTATTCGGCTGTCACTAGCCAGGCAAAAATGAGCAAGACTGCGGGCGCCCATCTGCACAAGTGACTCCGAGGGGCTCCCTGCCTCCATTTCCACTGTATACTGCCACAGGTTGCTATGGGGGTCTTCTGCTTCGTCATTCCTCTCTCCATCAACCTCTCCAGCTGATCCTGCTCCTTACTCTCTGTCACCTTCGGGGTAGACAAATCCACTAATTTCACCAGTCAATGCTTCTACTCCAATGTACTCCTCCTCCTCCTCCATTTCGTTCCACCCAATCGGAAATCATATGGCCACGAGAAGTAGTCGCCACGGTCTCCAGTCCCCTGCCAAGACAGATCTTTTTTCTGGCACTCTGTTCCAGGACATGAAGCAGTGGATTGACGTTATTCTATCCCGTAGTCCTGGCGACTGACAAATAACGTCGCTCCTGAATGGGCCTCATCAAACGGCAGGTGTCACGCATGAGCTGCCCACTGGCTGACATCAAAGTCTACACAGGGGAGTAGTTACTTCTGTCTGCCTCGATAATCACAAAAATCGTTAATAATGGCCTTTCTCTGGTTCATACAGTCGGTCAACATGTGCAGGCTGGAATTCCAGCGGGTTGGTAACATCGCATATCAGATGTGTTGGGAGAGGCCGTTCTGCCGCTGCAACTCGAGGAGGGTGTTGTTTCCTGGCTTAGTACTTGAATCGGATAAAGTGCATGACCAGGTTCCTGGCCATTTCAGAATGTTTCTGAAGATCGGTGGAAGACTTCAGGAACACTTTCACAACCAGATTGAACACATGCGCCATGCAGGGCGAATGGACCCTCCTCCTCGGTGCAGCGTGGACACATGTTCCTCCCATTGTCCGTTCACCATGGTTCCGATTTGCAGTTGGTGCGGAGAAAGCCACACATCGATTTTGCTGCATTGACGCGGAGCAGGTCCTCGCCTGTGTGACTTCGTTCGCCGAGGCAAGCCAGGGACGAGTGTAGAAACTGCGTGGTACACCGCTTGTGCCCTACACATGTGGTATGATGGGAGGCAGTATTGTGGAAGGTTGAGATTGGTGGTGGTGGTGGAGGAGGAGGAGGCGGACATTGGCGAGAGGCAGCAGCAGTTTGACAACTTGGAGCGAGAATGCGGGCGTGTCTCAAGTCCAGTTGTTGGTGTGCCTGGGCCGGGAAGCCATTCACCCAGTGGGCGTAAAGGGACTGTACTGCACTGGAACGTAGTTTTACCAAGCTACAGACGGTGACGTTACGCGGCTGCCGTGCACTTGGAAAACGACGATAAGCTTAGGATGGCCCAACCTTATGGTCTACATATTTATGAGGTGTTGGTACTGCCCCACCCTTTTTGGAAAAGAATTACGTCTTGGAACCTCCATCTCGGCTCGGCACGTGCATTAGTTCTCTGAACGGGTTGCAGAGTTCCACATTGGAAACTGGAGGGGACTGCAGTACCAACCATTGGACAGGAGCACGGTTCAGCTGCATGCACCTTCAGGATGGTTGGACACTTAACTGTTGTCTCTTTAGCAATCGCCTCGCTGAACGACTGCTGGCGCCATGAGTAGCGAGGAGCTAGGAGAATTGGACCGGGGAGATGATGTCAAAGAGAAACAGCTCCCTTCTCAGAGGTGTGGAGCCTTGACTGGCTGCAATGGATGCGCTTACCATCGGCGCTTGCTGCTGACTGCTGCTGTTGCTGAAGGCGGCAGGATGGCCACCACATATGAGCCACGTTTCTCCCAGGCCACCGGATGGTGACGCTGCATGTGTTGACGCGAGGGCAGTGGTGCCAACGTGTAGCTCCCTTGCCGTCGACTTCACTTTCTGCCCACACGATTCTACATATACCCATATTTCGGCGTCCTCCGGTGTCTTTAGCAAAAGAACTGGCCACACCGCACGAGTATCGGATCTTTACCGCCAACGCTCCGCTATGAGTGGACTACTGCAGATCGCGCCTGCCTCAGCTGAAGCACCTTGTGCCGCTATTTCTTTGGACACTGCGAAGTGGGTTTTTTACCCCGTGGCTGCTTGGCTTCCCGACCTCACACTGCGGCTATCCGCTGAACTCACGGACACACGACCCACTTGCTAGGCTGCGCCGCTGCCTGAACGTGCAAGGCTGACGCCCTCTTCTTCTGTCGATGATGAAGCCCTTGCCTCACCCGGCTCCCAAGTCGCGGTCGGTACATCTAATCTATTTGTGTTTCATCAGTCATGCTGTCTCATCACCTGGTCTTGGTATGCAGAGAGGCTGACCCCTCACAAATGACCTCCCATGCACTCCTCAACATTATACTTGACGCCTACTGCACGAAGCAGGGGATTATTGGCCCCATTTCTTCGCTGCCCAAGTAGGCTGCTGACTGCCCTCCCAAATTGTTTCATCCTCCACTATATAGTGGCGGATGTGCCCAGACACACATAGTGATCCTTGGCTGAGGGAACCGGATGGGACAGAGGCGGGCTGAGGACAGGTGAGGGCCGCTGACCGCTCCGGGCCCATGCCAACTAAGGGTTTCGTGTACTGACGTTTCCCACCGACTCTTGGCTGGGGTTGTCAGTGGTCATCTGGGGGAGGTGGTGACCTAGTCAACCAATCAAGAACCTTGGGTTTGCTAGTCAGTACCACGGCGTAGATGACAGCGGGCAGTTGTTGGCCTCACCGAGTGGACCCCTGCTGCGAGTCCCCTTGCTGTGCTGCGACCTGCTCTCAGGAATGTTTGTGCCTCTGCCACTCGCAGGGAAGATGACTGCCACCTCGCTGTCTGACATACTGTTTGTCTAAAAGTTCAGCACTGTTTTGATGAAGATATCTGTATTGATAAATACACACAATGTATTTGACGCCCAAATGAACCCACTAAGAATTCTTGGGTAACCCTTGGATATAAATTGCGCTCACCAAGATGGGCAGGGAAAAAATTGACTTGTATGTGCCGTTTAAAAACTCTGCTGTATTTTCTTGAATATAAAAAGCGCTAAACAGTACTTATATTAACCTTCGGATATGAATTATGCTACAGAATTTCTTCTGTGGCGGTTGAAAAAACAAAGTTTCTTTTACTGAGTTACAACTGCAGAACAACGCTTAAATTAACCCCTGGATAGTAAATTGCGCAAAAGAATTGAGCAACCCAAACTTGTAGCTTTGTAGATGTTACCAATTGCGTGTTTTCTAGCCACAAACATGAGATAAATTGTAATTAACCTTCGCTGTGAATTATGCTAACGAAAAAATGTATCTATTTTGGCGTTGAAAATGGACGGTTTCTTGGGGTCAGCACACCAGCAAAATAACGCTTAATTTAAACCCCTGGATGTAAAATTGCGCAACAGAATTGATGCCGCACCCAAAATAGTAGGCTTTGTAGCGTGTTACAATTGCGTGTTTTCTACGCCACACAACAAGAGATAATATTGTAATTATACTTCGCTTGTGAATTATGATATTGGAAAAATGTATATATTTTGGCGTTGAAAAATGACGGTTTCTTGGGGTCAGCACACCAAGCAAAACAACGCTTAATTAACCCCTGGATGTTACTAAATTTGCGCCCCAAACCAATTGGGGCCACACACAAACTAGTAGCTTTGTAGCGTGTTACAATTGGCGTGCTGTTTTCTACGCCACACAACAAGAGATAAAAATGTAATTAACCGTTGCTTAGTGAAATTATGCTAATGGAAAAATGTATATATTTTGATTGAAAATGGACGGTTTCTTGGGGTAGACACCAGCAAAAACAAAAGCTTAATTAACCCAGGATGTAAATTGCGCAAAAGAATGAGAACCACAAACTAGTAGCCTTTGTATGTCGTGTTTACAATTGCGTGTTTTCTACGCCACACAACAAGAGATAAAATTTGTAATTAACCTTTGCTTGTGAATTATGCTACAGGAAACAAGAAAAATTTATATATTTTGGCGTTGAAAATGACGGTTCTTGGGGTCAGCACACAAGCAAATAACGCTATTAATTAACCCCTGGATGTAAATTTGCGTAAAACAAATTGGACCACCACAAACTAGTAGCTTTGTAGCATGTTACAATTGCGTGTACTTGTTTTATACGCCCACAAAACAAGAGATAAAATTGTAATTTAACATTCTTCGCTTCGTTGAATTATGCTACAGGAAAAAATGTATCTATTTTGTCGTTGTAAATGACGGTTTCTTGGGGTCAGCACACAGCAAAAACAACGTTAATTAACCCCTGGATTGTAAATTGCGCAATAGAATTGAGCCGCACAAAAATAGAAGCTTTGTAGCGTGTTTACAATTGGGGGGGGCGTGTTTCTTACGTCCACACATCAAGAGATAAAATTGTAATTAACTTCGCTTGTGAATTATGCTACAGGAAAAAAATGATATATTTTGGCGTTGAAAATGACGGTTTTCTTGGGGTCAGCAACCAGCAAACAACGCTTAATTAACCCATGGATGTAAAATTGCGCCAAACAATTGGGCCACCACACAACTAGTGCTTTTGTTTGTGAGCGTGTTACAATTGCGTGTTGTCTACCCACACAAACAAGAGATAAAATTGTAGAATTAAACCCGTTGCTTGTGATTATATTGCCTACAGGGAAAAATGTATATTTTTGGCATTGAAAAAATGACGGTTTCTTGGGGTTTTTTTTTTTCCAGCACACCAGGCAAAACAAAAGGCTTAATTAAACCCCAGGTGTAATTGCGCAAAGAATTGAGCAACCACAAACTAGTTGCTTTGTAGGTGTTAAATTGCGTTGTTTTCTACGCCACACAACAAGAGATTAAAATTGTAATTAACCTTCGCTGTGGGTGAATTATGCTACAGGATAAATGTAATATATTTTGGCGTTTGAAAATGCGGTTTCTTGGGGTAGCACACACCAGCAAAACAACGCTTATTTAACCCATGGATGTATCATTGCGCAATAGAATTGAGCGAAGCAAAAAAATGAAGTGGTATTTGTTATTGTAAAAAACGCTGTTTCTTTAAATGAATACAACAGGTATGGTTTAGATCCCACTTTGGATATTGAATGTATATGCAGCTACAGTGACGCACACTGGATTTCAGATCCAATACCCCAAAAAAATCAGAAATAGAACATTAAGAGAACAGTCTCTGAGACAAGCTGAGACACCCCACAAAAATCGCTGTATAAAAATCAGTTCTTCAGTGAGAGCTATCACAATCAGCCGCGGCAGCACCTTCCCTTATCAGTACAGTGAGAGGAGTGTGAGCTCCCAGCGTCGCGCACGGACTTATATAGTCACAGAATCCCGCCGCTCTCTCATAGGCTTCATCTCTGCACATGTCATGCAGGCTATGCCCTTCTTCCTCCCAGAGTGCTTTGCCCCATGTAGCGCCATGTGCCCGCAGCCATTTTATCAATCAAAAGCACACTTCGTTCACCCGAAGTACCCCAAACTTCGACTTCGTTCAGATCCGAAGTTTTCCTGAAATTCTAACAGATTTCCACTTCGTTAGAATCGATTCGCCCATCTCTAGTGGTGGTCCATCCTGGTGCTGCAGCAACAGCAGCAGCTGCGCTCAGTGGCACGCATGCCATTACAGCCAGTCAAGGCTCCACCACCTCTGCAGAAGGGAGCTGTTTCTCTTTGACATCATCTCCCAGTCCAGATGCTCCTGCTCCTCGCTACTCATGGCGCCAGCAGTCGTTCAGCGAGGCGATTGCAAAGAGACAACAGTATGCGTCCAACCATCCTAAGGTGCAGCAGCTGACCGTGCTCCTGTCCAAGTTGTTGGTACTGCAGTCCCTCCCTTTCCAAATGGTGGACGCTGCACCATTCAGAGAACTAATGGCTTGTGCCGAGCCGAGATGGAGAGTTCCAAGCTGTAATTTCTTTTCCAAAAAGGCAGTACCAGCACTTCATAAATATGTAGAACAGAAAGTGGGCCAGGCCTTGAGCTTATCGGTTTGTTCCAAGGGGCAACGCGGACATCTGGAGCTGTAACTATGGTCAGGGCCAGTACATGTCCTTTACGACCTATGGGGTGAATGTGCTTCCTGCCCAGGCACACTAACAACTTGGACAGGAGACGCCGCATTCTCCTCCACGTTGTCAAACTGCGGCTCCTGCGCCAATGTCCGCCTCCTCCTCCTCCACCATCACCACCATCTCAGCCTCCACAAGTACTGCTCCATCATACCACATGTGTAGGGCACAGCGGTGTCACGCAGATCTACACCTAGCTTGCCTCGGTGAATGAAGTCACACAGGGGAGGAACTGCTCCGCGTCATGCAGCAAGAAATCGATGTGTGGCTTTCTCCGCGGCAACTGCAAATCGGAACCATGGTGATGGACAATGGGAGTAACATGGTGTCCGCGCTGCACCGAGGAGGGATGGTCCATGCGCCCTGCATGGCGCATGTGTTCAATCTGGTTGTGAAAAGGTTCCTGAAGTCTTCCACCGATCTTCAGAACATTCTGAAAATGGCCAGGAAACTGTGCATGCACTTTATCCATTCGTACAAAGCCAGGAACACCCTCCTCGAGTTGCAGCGGCAGAACGGCCTCTCCCAACACACTCTGATATGCGATGTTTCCACCCGTTGGAATTCCAGCCTGCACATGTTGGACCGACTGTATGAACAGAGAAAGGCCATTAACGATTTTTTGATGATCCAGGCAGACAGAAGTACTCCCCTGTGTAACTTTGATGTCAGCCAGTGGCAGCTCATGCGTGACACCTGCCGTTTGTTGAGGCCATTCGAGGAGGCGACGTTATTTGTCAGTCGCCAGGACTACGGGATGAATAACGTCATTCCACTGCTTCATGTCCTGGAACAGATGCTGAAAAATCTGTCTGGGCAGGGGACTGGAGATTTGGCGACTACATCTCGCGGCCACATGAGTCCGGTGGGGACTGAAATGGAGGAGGAGGAGGAGGACATTGGAGCAGAAGCATTGTCTGGTGAAATGAGTGGATTTTCTACCCAGGTGACAAGAGAGGAGGAGCAGCTGGAGGAGGTAGATGGAGATAAGGAAGACGAGGCAGATGACCCGCAAGCACCGTGGCAGTATACAGTGGAGATGGAGGCAGGGAGCCTCTCGGAGTCACTTGTGAAGATGGCCCGCAGCATGCTGATTTGCCTGGCTAGTGACAGCCGAATAGTCAGCATCCGGCCGAGGGATTATTTCTGGCTCTCCATCATATTGGACCCTCGCTACCGCTCCAAAATGGGAGCCTTTTTCCCAGCTGCTAAGAGGGAGGACAAACTCAAATACTATAGGGAAATCCTCCGTAGTTAGTTGGCCGCTGCCTATGTGCGGCATCGTCCCTCCTCTGACAGGTCTGACCGGGGGATTCCTCAGCGCTCACGTACTACTGCTGCAGCTGCTGTGGGAAGGTGGGGGAGGAGGGGTAGGAGCAGTACCAGCTCCATCAACAGCAACCTAAGTCTGGAGTCACTGATGAGCAGCTTCCTTCACCCGCCTAGTGAGTAGGGCAATCGCCAGAAGCAGCAGCAGGACCTGGAGCAGTCCCTGAACCAACAGGTGGTGGCCTACTTGGACAGCACTCTGCCACCCCAGTTAGAAGATCCGCTGGACTACTGGGCAGCCAAACTGGATGTGTGGCCGTAACTTGCCGAGTTTGCAGTGGAGAAGCTGTCCTGCCCGGCCAGTAGTGTGGCATCATAGCGGGTGTTCAGTGCGGCAGGGGCCATCGTTACCCCAAGGAGAACCCGCTTGTCCACGGGAAATGTGGAACGACTGACCTTTATCAAGATGAATCAGGCGTGGATCGGCCAGGATTTCCACACACCAATGCCTTAGGCGTCAGACTACATCAGCCATGACGCCTCACCCAAACTATGAGAAATGAGTCTGGGTTAAAACTACCTGCCTCAGCCACTATTCTGATGCTGCCACCCGCCTGATGCCACACATCTCCTGACAGTTTCTCCATCTACCACCAACCATCTTTACCAGGGACTGGTATTGCCACCCACCTCCACACTCTGTCATTGTGCCACTGTCTGACCTCATGCTGCTGCTGCTGCTGTGACCTCCACACTGTGTCATTGTGCCACTCTGTGGCCTACTCCAGTTTTTGCCACCTCCAGAATGTCATTGTGCCACTGTCTGACCTCATGCTGCTGCCACCGTCACCTCCACTCTCTGTCATTGTGCCACTCTGTGGCATACTCCAGTTTTTGCCACTTCCAGAATGTCATTGTGCCACTGTCTGACCTCATGCTGCTGCTGCCGTTACCTCCACACTGTGTCATTGTGCCACTCTGTGGCCTACTCCAGTTTTTGCCACCTCCAGAATGTCATTGTGCCACTGTCTGACCTCATGCTGCTGCCACCGTCACCTCCACTCTCTGTCATTGTGCCACTCTTTGGCCTACTCCAGTTTTTGCCACCTCCAGAATGTCATTGTGCCACTGTCTAACCTCATGCTGCTGCTGCCTTCACCTCCACACAGTGTCATTGTGCCACTCTGTGGCCTACTCCTGTTTTTGCCACCTCCAGAATGTCATTGTGCCACTGTCTGACCTCATGCTGCTGCCACCGTCACCTCCACTCTCTGTCATTGTGCCACTCTGTGGCCTACTCCAGTTTTTGCCACCTCCAGAATGTCATTGTGCTACTGTCTGACCTCATGCTGCTGCTGTCGTGACCTCCACACTGTATCATTGTGCCACTCTGTGGCCTACTCCAGTTTTTCCCACCTCCAGAATGTCATTGTGCCTCTGTCTGACCTCATGATGCTGCTGTGGCTGCTGCCGTAACCTCCACACTGTGTCATTGTGCCACTCTGTGGCCTACTCCAGTTTTTGCCACCTCCAGAATGTCATTGTGCCACTGTCTGACCTCATGCTGCTGCTGCCGTTACCTCCACACTGTGTCATTGTGCCACTCTGTGGCCTACTCCAGTTTTTTCCACCTCCAGAATGTCATTGTGCCACTGTCTGACCTCATGCTGCTGCCACCGTCACCTCCACTCTCTGTCATTGTGCCACTCTTTGGCCTACTCCAGTTTTTGCCCCCTCCAGAATGTCATTTTGCCACTGTCTAACCTCATGCTGCTGCTGCCTTCACCTCCACACTGTGTCATTGTGCCACTCTGTGGCCTACTCAAGTTTTTGCCACCTCCAAAATGTCATTGTGCCACTGTCTGACCTCATGCTGCTGCCACTGTCACCTCCACTCTCTGTCATTGTGCCACTCTGTGCCTACTCCAGTTTTTGCCACCTCCATAATGTCATGTGCTACTGTCTGACCTCATGCTGCTGCTGTCGTGACCTCCACACTGTATCATTGTGCCACTCTGTGGCCTACTCCAGTTTTTCCCACCTCCAGAATGTCATTGTGCCACTGTCTGACCTCATGATGCTGCTGTGGCTGCTGCCGTAACCTCCACACTGTGTCATTGTGCCACTCTGTGGCCTACTCCAGTTTTTGCCACCTCCAGAATGTCATTGTGCCACTGTCTGAGCTCATGCTGCTGCTGCCGTCACCTCCACTCTCTGTCATTGTGCCACTCTGTGGCCTACTCCAGTTTTTGCCACCTCCAGAATGTCATTGTGCCACTGTCTGACCTCATGCTGCTGCCATCGTCACCTCCACTCTCTGTCATTGTGCCACTCTGTGGCCTACTCCTGTTTTTGCCACCTCCAGAATGTCATTTTGCCACTGCCTGACCTAATGCTGCTGCTGCCGTGACCTCCATACTGTGTCATTGTGCCACTCTGTGGCCTACTCCAGTTTTTGCCGCCTCCAGAATGTCATTGAGCCACTGTCTGAGCTCATGCTGCTGCTGCCATGACCTCCACACTGTGTCATTGTACCACTCTGTGGCCTACTCCAGTTTTTGCCACCTCCAGAATGTCATTGTGCCACTGTCTGACCTCATGCTGCTGCTGTGGCTGCTGCTGTAACCTCCACACTGTGTCATTGTGCAACTCTGTGGCCTACTCCAGTTTTTGCCACCTCCAGAATGTCATTGGGCCACTGTCTGAGCTCATGCTGCTGCTGCCGTCACCTCCACACTGTGTAATTGTGCCACTTTGTGGCCTACTACTGTTTTGCCACCTCCAGAATGTCATTGTGCCACTGTCTGACCTCATGCTGCTGCCGTGACCTCCACAATCTGTCATTGTGCCACTCTGTGGCCTACTCCTGTTTTTGCCACCTCCAGAATGTCATTGTGCCACTGTCTGACCTCATGCTGCTGCCGTGACCTCCACGATCTGTCATTGTGCCACTCTGTGGCCTACTCCTGTTTTTGCCACCTCCAGAATGTCATTGTGCCACTGTCTGACCTCTTGCTGCTGTGGCTGCTGCCGTCACCTCCACACTCTGTCACTAATGTTGCCACCTGAGCTCTCAGCCTGTTTTCTTCCAGCTTTCGCTGGCATGACTTTATCAGGCTACATTCCCGCTTCAGGTTTTTGGTCAGTTTTGCCCTCTTAAGTGCCCAGGGAATTTTATAGTGAAGCGATTCTAAGAGCGGCGGCAGTCATCTGTGTGTCATACTAAAACACAACATTGTGTGAAGACCAAACCAAGCTCCCTCTGCATATTTAAGCATTAGACAACATTATACAGCACCCTGCAGGCTCTGTGGAGCCTGGACATAGCTATTTTTTACGCGATTCTTCCCGAAGTAATTCGGACCGAATTTATTTTTGTCGGGAAATTCGGCGAAGTGACCGAACCGAATTTTTGAGAAATTCGCCCATCTCTAATTATTTTTCTTTAAGTGGCAGGATTGCTTTCTAACTACTAACAGATTTAGCTGGTGTCCTGACTTTCCATGGTATTTTGCAGCTCTTTGTCTACATGTGTTCAATACTTTTCCTCTGTGTCATTTCTCATTATTATTCACATAACTTAATTTATGGACATCTATGATTTGATTTCCTTGTCTGTGTGGATTGAATGGGTTTTTACCGAAGTCTGGTGTGAATTTCATGTCAATAACATCTTTAGAAATATACAATTCATTAGTATTTGGTAGTATGGCCATTAAACTGTTTGACTTGGGTCAAATGTTTTGGATACCCTTCCACAAGCTTCTCACAATAGTTGGTAGGAATTTTGGTCCCTTCCTCCTGACAGAACTGGTAGAGCCATGTTTGTAGGTCACCTTACTTGCATCTACCTTTTCAGTTTTGCCTATACATTTTCAATAGGCTTGAGGTCAGGACTTTGTGATGGCAAAAACATTGACTTGGTTATCCTTAAGCCACTTTGTAACCAGTTTGGCAGTATGCTTTGGGTAATTGGCAATTTAGAAGACCCATTTCCGCCCAAGCTTTAACTTCCTGGCTGATGTCTTGAGATGTTGCTTCGATATTGCTACATAATCTTCTTTCCTCATGATGCTATCTATTTTGTGAAGTGCATCAGCCCCTTCTGCAGCAACACAACCCCACAACATGATGCTGCCACCCCCGTGTTTCCCAGCTGGTATGGTGTTCTTAGGCTTTCAAGCTTCTCCCTTTTTCCTCCAAACATAACGATGATCATTATGGCCACACAGTTCCATTTTAGTTTTGCCAGATCACAGAACATGTCTAAAAAATTTGTAGGTCTTTGTTCCTGTGTGCATTTGCAAACATTAATCTGGCTTTTATATGTTTCTTTTGGAGTAATCGCTTCTTGTTGGCAAAGTGGCAAATTGGCCTTTCAGCCCATGTTGATACAGTACTTGTTTCACTGTGGATATAAACTTACCAGCTTCAATCAGCATCTTCATAAAGTCTTTTGCTTTTGTTCTTGGGTTGATATGCACATATTGGGCCAAAGCATGTTCATCTCTGAGACACAGAACCCATCTACTTCCTGAGCGGTATGATGGCTGGACATTCCCGTCTTGTTTGTACCTGCGTATAATTGTTTGTACAGATGAATGAGGCACCTTCAGGTATCTTTAAATTGCACCCATGGGTGATTCAGACTTGAGCAAGTCCACAATTCTCTTCCTGAAATATTGGCTGATTTCTTTAGACTCTACCATGATGTTACACACAGAAGCGGTATGTTTCTGGTGTGGATTTAAAATACATCCACAGCTGTGGATGAACTCAGATGTTGCCAATAAACCTATCAGAAGCTTCCAAAGACATGACATCATCACATGGGCTGTCCCAAATTGTTTAAAGGCATAGTAATCCTAGTGTATGTAAATGTTTGACTTTACAGAAAGTAATAAAAATGCCTTAAAAATTCTCTCTCTCTCATGATTGTGGCATTTGGCAAACACAAATGGTTACAGACCTTAAGCTTGGCATAGTATAAGCAATAAATTCTAATGTTCACATATAGTTGATACATTTAATAATAATAATAATAATAATAATAAAAATAATGATAATAATAATAATAATAATAATTGATTTAATTTAATTAATAAACCTCTTGGATGTTGCTGGACTGTGTAGATAACTGCTATCCAAATGAAAGTGGCCAGCTTTCAATAGTGCGCTTCAAAACTTTTTTCGGTCTACAAGCAGCTAGTAGATATTTATCCATTTTGGGTATTTTTTGCATTTATTATCATTCACAAAATAATTTACAGTATCTTTCTAAAGCTACTACATTTACAGCATTTATCACACACAGATGTCAATTCAAGTGAATAAGCTCAAATTAATATAAAATTTTTAAATTAAATGTTTAGAACCACCTTATACAATTACCTCATATTCATCAGATAGACAGATGTGAATATCCCATATACTGAATGAACACCTGTAAATCTTCTAAATTGCTTTTCCTTGACTTCATATCCATATTTTTTGGACTTACAGATGGAGAATGCCTGGAGAGTTTGTCTCGTATACAAGTGAATATCTCTAGTCGCTTCTATGATTTCCAAAATTTATAGTTTGTATCTAAAAATGTCTATGGTTGGAATACCCTTTTAGAATAAAAAATATTTCATAGTAAGAAATATATTGATGACAATAAGTAAATACCTTGGGTTACTGAGATCCAATGACCATCTAGAATAATTGGTAGTAAGAACTAGTATATTATGTTCTGTGGTGCCCCCCAGCCCAAACCTTAGATACTATGTCAGGTCAAGGCAAATGGAAACAACAGACAAATGTGAAATTAGGCCTATCAGGCAACTATTCATCAGATTCCATAATGCCTTTGCTCTATAACAACAGTTTTTTTGTAGACAGAACAGGGAATGCAACATCCGTTGATACAATTCAGGCAATTATACCCTTAATCATAGCTATGATTAAGGGCATGACTACCTGAAACACGTCAGCAGATGTTCAACAAGTGGTCGTTGAGTGGTGAGCTGATTGCAATTTTGCCATTTACACAAATTTAAATCTGTCATCCAATTTTCAGGATTTAGTTTGGAATTTAGAGGTTCTTCTCCTGGTATTACAAGGTTACATAGTTTGTAAGGCTGAAAAAAGACAGACGTTCATCCAGTGCATCCTATTGTGCTATAGTGTTGATCCAGAGGAAGGCACAAAATCCCATGAGGTAGAAGACAATTGTCCTCATTTTAGGAAAGAAAATTCTTACCTGACTCCAATCTGGAAATCAGAAAAAATTCCCTAGATCGACAATCATTCTTCAGAATCCTAGTCACTATAATTTGTTATATCATTGCATTGTAGAAATACATCCAGACCCTTTTTGAATTCTGTTAGTGAATTCACCATGACAATTTCCTCTGGCAGAGAGTTCCACAGTCTCACTGCTCTTACAGTAAAGAATCCCTTCTAGGTTTATGTGGAAACTTTCTTTCCTCTAAATGTATAGGATGCCCCTTTGTTCTAGATACAACCTGGGTATAAATAGATCTTGGGAGAGATCTCTATATTGACCTCTAATATTGTCACAGTCGGAGATAGTGGATCCTCTGGACCACCGCAAGCGATGGCGTAAGCCACGCCAGGGAGCGGAATCTAAGTTGGGTCCGGTTTTCACCAGAGCCCGCCGCAAAGCGGGATGGACTTGCTGCGGCAGGAGTCTACCAGGTCGCTACCCCTGACGTGACTTGCTTGTGGAGGCAGCCGAGGTGTAGCATGGTACAAAATCATCAGGCAGGCTCGTAGTCGGGGACAGGCAGGAGGTCAGGACAGGCGGCTATGGTTCGTGGTCGTGGACAGGCAGAAGGTCAGGGCAGGCGGCAAGATTCATGGTAGAGGAACGGAAGCAAATGGCACGGTACATGGTAATCAGAACAAGGCTAGGAATGCCTTCTCTATAGGCTAAATGGCACTAAAGATCCGGCACAAGACTCAGGAAGGGGCAGGCTTAAATAAGGGCAGTGACCGGCAATACCCAATTACCGGTGCACTGGCCCTTTAAATTTCACAGAGTCGGCGCACGCGCGCCCTAGGGAGCAGGGACGCGCGCGTCGGGAGACTGGAGCTGCAGCAAGAGCACACCCGGGTAAGTAGGCGGGGACCTGGCCGGCAGGGTGAGCGTGCCCACCGCCCGACATGCAGGCGGCGGTGTCGCTCGTGCCGGGACCACGGGTGTGCCTTCGACCCGGGACGGGGGTCGCAGGCCCACCCGTGACAAATATATTTATTATGTTCCCCTGAAGCCATCTTTTCTCTAAAATATATAACCCTAATCTTGCTAATCTTTCTGGATATTGCAGTCCACTCAGTCCTCTTATTATTTTTGTTGCCTGCCTTTAATCCTGTTCAAGCTCTACAATGTATTTCTAGTGCACTGGTGGCCAAAACTATACGCAATATTCTATGTGTGGTCTGACCAGTGACTTATATAATGGGAGAATGATGTTCATATTGTGTGCATCTATGCCCCTTTTAATTCACCCCATGATCCTATTTGCCTTGACAGATGATGCCCGTAACTGACTTCTTCAATTAAGTTTACTGTCCACTAGGATTCCCAAGTCCTTCTCCATATCACTTTTACCCAACGTTTTGGTGATAGTCTTCTGTGCAATTCATGTGTAAGTTTATTAACGAATATATTAAAGAGAATTATTAAAGAGAATAGGGCCCAATACTGTACCCTGTGGTACCCCACTAGTAACGGAATCCAATCCGAGTATGTACCATTAATCATCACCCTTTGTTTTCTATCACTGAGCTAGTTACTTACCCACTTGCAAACATTCTCTCCAAGTCTAAGCATTCTCAGTTTACTTACCAAGGTTTTATGTGGTATAGTATCAAATGCTTTAGAAAAATCAAGATACATGAAATCCAATGCCTCACTCCGATACAGTCTAGAACCTCCTCTTCGAAGCTGATGAGATTAGTTTGACATCACCGATTTTTCATAAACCTATGCTGGAACGGTGTTATACATTTATTTTCAGTGAGATACTCCAGTATAGCATCTGTTAGAAAACCTTCAAACATTTTCAACACATGTTAAGCTTACAAACCTATAGTTTCCAGGATCACTTTTTGACCCCTTTTTGAATATTAGCACCACATTTGCTATGTTCCAATACCTTGGGACATACTAAGTTACTATACAGTCCATAAATATTAAGAATAGGGGCCTGTCTATCACATTAATTATACCATCAGGACCTGGTGATTTGTCTATTCTTAAGGCGGAGCTGCACTTCTTCCTGTGTTAGACAAGAAACATTTAAGGTGAAGTTTACCTCATCCCTCTGCCCATCAACAAGAACGTCGTTATCTTCAGTAAAAATTAAAATTGTTTAATAGGTTTGCTTTCTCCTCCTCACCCTCTACAATACCTTCTTTGCTACTTTCAAAGGGCCAACATTTTCAGTTTATTACATTTATATAGTTAAAAAATATTTTGGGGTTAGTTTTGCTCTCCTTGGCAATCTCTGCCTTTTTGTCTCCTGCCTTGCTATCTTTATCATTATTTTACATATTTAATTTTTGTACTTATATTTCTTTATTGCATCTTCTTTGCACTCTTGTTTAAGTAGCTTATATGATTTATTTTTGTAATTTATTGCCTGCTTTACATCTCCACATGTCTTTTCCTGTTTCTAATAATTTCATCTCCATAAGATATGTACCTCTCACCATAGGCACTTAAGATTATTTTAAAGATCTCCAATTTATTATTCTTTTATTTTTAAAGACCTTGTCCTAATTAATGCAGTTTAGGGCCTCTCTAAGTAGAATAAAATTAGCCTTCCTAAAATTCAATGTTTTTGTGGATTCTCAACAAAATACTCTATTGAACGATGATTGGAAATTTATTATATTGTGGTCACTATTTCTCTGGTGCCCCCCATCCTGAACTTTTGATACTCTGTCAGGTCCGTTAGTCAATATTAAGTCTAAAAGAACCCTCGATCTAGTTGGCTCCTGCACCAGTTTGAAAAGGTAAGTATATTTAGCTATTGACAAAAACCTATTTCCTTTATAAGAGTTTCAGTTTACCAATTTATGTCTGGGTAGTTGAAGTTGCCCATAATAACAACCTCATTGTGATTAGCTGCCATATCTATTTGTTTGAGAAGTACATCTTCCATGGGTTCTGTTATGTTTGGTGGCCTATAGCAGCCCCCTAACATAATTTTATTATTGTTACCCCTATGTAGATCTACTCATAATGACTCCATATGTTCATTTCCTGTATCTGTATCTTCCCGTAGTGTTGGCTTCAGACAGGATTTTACATAAACACATACACCTCACCCCTTCTGGTTGTTACGATGTCTTTTAAATAAACTGTAAGTTAACCGCCCAGGCATAGCTCTCATCCAACCATGTCTCGGTTATCCCCACTATGTCATATTTTGATTCATTTTGGAAACATTAATCTTTATATGGATGCCACCTGGAGAGGGATCCAACTCTTTGTCTAAACCACTGCATAAGTTCATGTGGCAATGCAGGTTTTGAGAGATGTTCCCAGTATGCAATGGTTATAACTAGTGTTGAGCGATTATAATCGACAAAGTTGAAATCGGCACAGTTTTTATGTTGATCGAAATTTTTAGATCATGCGATAATTTAGGTTAAAATCTGTGTATCATCTATTAAGATTGCACCATTTTCAGCGCTTCCTGTCATTTTGGTGGCCAGCTTACAGAATAGAGCAGGGTGAGATGTGTGTGCGACGTCATGACTGGGATGTGTATGGTTGCGATTGGCTGGGAAAAATCACATGACCTTGTTTTACATAGAACAGCCATTCCTGTTCATGATCAGTGTCTCTCAGAGTCTCATAGCAGGAGGACGTGCGCTCTGCCTGTGTCCAAACAGCTCAGCGAAATTATTCTATTTCTTCACAGAGAAAGCTCTACTGTTAGCTGTGATCCTTACAACTTAGTTAGATCAGAGATTGGAAGATTTTATGTAGTTAGGTAGAGAATTTTAAAGGAGCATCTACCACTGTAAAGTCACGGGGGAGCGAAGGGGGGGGGGGCCCACGGGCGAACACAGACAAGCTCTATAAAGAATACTGAATAAAGTTCACCAAGACTTAGTGTAGACATTGCACTGCAATAGCTTTATTATTAACAGTTTTGTATTGAAATATTTCCTGGATATTGGGCAGCCTGAACTTATATTAGGATACACATCTTTTCTAGTAACTGCAGGTCTCTTTGTTAGGTGCAAAAAAACTCACTTTTATTATCAGTACACATTTTCAGATAGGTTTTCTTTTTTCTATTTTGCCATTTTCCAGCTTTGTTGATTTATAGGCCACCTTTTGCAAGTTACATTAGAATCCAGCAATTTTGTGTCAAGCAAGGTTGATAGGTGCCAAAAAATACTTTTTATTATTCGAGAATACATTACAGGATACGTTGTTTTTTCACTTTTGGCGCACTACAGCTTTGTTCATTGTGCTACCTTGCACTTAAATGTGAATACAGCAAATTTTTGTAGTCACTCATGGTTGAATTGAAAGGTGCACCAAAAAAATACCTTTTATTATCAGAATTTAACAATCAGATTACGTGTTTATTGCACTTTTGCCAGTCCAGATTTGTTGATAGAGCACCTTGGCAGTTAAAATTTGAATCCAGCATTGTGTAGTTACCAAAGGTGAATGATAGGTGCCAAAAAATTACCTTTTTATTTTCCGAATACATTACAGATACGTGGTTTTTTTCCCTTTGGCGCACTATAGCTTTGTTTCATGAGGGGCACCTTGCACTTAAATGGTGAATATACAAGGCAATTTTGTAGTCACCTCAGGGTGAATATTGAAAGGTTGCCAAAAGAATACCTTTTATTATCTGAAATACCAATTACAGATATGAGTTTTTGCACTTTTGCCCGTTCATAGATTTGTTGGATAGGAGGCCACTGCAGTTAAATTTGAAATTACAGGAAATTTTTGTAGTGTGTCATTAGTTCACCATGGTGAATGAAAGGTGCCAAAAATTAACCTTTTATATTATCACGTATACATTTCTGGGACAGGGTATGTTTTTTTTCACTTATGGTCTGTCAGCTTATTGTTGATAGATCTACTTTGCAGTTAAAATTTTGAATCCAGCAATTTTGTTTTGATTTGAGGGCATTTGAGTATATGCTTTTGATTTGCCGTCTTTTAATAGAGACTTTCCAAAACTCTTCCATACCTTTCAAATTTTTATATTTTCTGAAACATGGAGCGGTAAATTCAGGGTGGTAAGCGAAGCAAAAGGAGGGGGGTAGGGACATGGAGGTAGAGGGTTACGAGAGAAAGGTGGCTCCCTTCCAGTGTGGCGACAACATGCATGCCAGCGGATCGTTTCAAGTTTGCAGGGGGACCGTCTGGGCTGTAATCGCTGGGTTCAGGGGCCCTGTGAATTCAGTAAATACGAACAAGCGGTTGTCAATCTGTCCGTTCAGTGGGGTTAATGCAACTGCATCTCAGCCAGTCTTTTGACTCCTCGTTTCCTTCTCAGTCACGGCCACAAATTGTTCGGTAATCAGCAATCCACCAGCATCCGTCACAAAATGGAAAAAGCAGCCCCAAATGTAAAACTGGTGTTACCCACCAATGTGGGATAATCCATTTTTCTGAAGACATCTTTGATGACAAAATGCGGTTGGGGTCAGAAGGCATGCTTTAAAAGTATTCAAGAGGGCAAAGAGGCTGGATTTTTCTCTGCTCTTGGACGCCAGTTATGATAGCATTCAGAGGGAGGAGATAAGGAAGCCGGTCATCGTGCAAAAATCCCGGGGCGGTCGCCAACGGCCTTGCAGTTTCCCTCTTGCTTGTTAGCCCGCAGCTCCTGGATTGCAGATTGTTTCCAGGTCGACGAAGTCCACCTGTGTGATGTTGATGATGACGAAATTTGGAAACCAACGTGGTCTTTTCAGCAAAAATTTGCTTGCGAGCGCTTCATCACTGGGACGGAGGAGAAGACGATTGGGGTAGTGTCAGATACGGGTTCCGCCTCAAAAAGGGAGAGGGCGGTCGCAGAAGTCCGCTTGATTGATTTCCGGCCAGCCTACGGTCAGCGCAAAACCCGCTCCTTCCGCTTATCGCCCATTCAAAAAGGTCCAGGACCTCTCATGCCTTGGGCCTTCTTTGAGCAAGCCTCTGATTTCACCAGCGCTGTTATATGGCCGCCTTTGCCGTAAAATCGGCACAAAGTAGAGGCAAGAACCTTAGGTGGTTAACCACCACCAAAACATGGTCTAGTCAACATTGCAGCGGGAATGCATGAGTTGAAATGGAGGGCAAACACTTGGCCAAAAAAGGCAGACCGACGCCGGGGGCCTCCAACACTGTCACACCATCTGGTCTCCGCCTCCTCCTCCGGCAACCACCAAAGCGTTCTCAGCTGCCCATGTCACCTCTCAGGAGTCATGATCAGGGATTAGCTCTGCTTCAGCCTCCCACCGTCGCCCAAGTACCACAGGCACCACCAGGGAGGGGACCCATCTACCCCTTTCTCTCCCGGGCCTGTTATGATTGAGCTGCACCGCCGTTACATCGGACAGTCTTAGCAGCCAGCCTTCTGTTCTTACCAGGGTTTGGAGGAGGAAGAAAACACTCTTTAACCCCAATCACATCCCAAAAGGCCAAAAAGCCTGAATGTTCGGCATTGCCAGGCTTTTGGCCTTGGAAATGGTTTTGGCCTTTCAGTTTTTTCTGCTGGTGGGTCACAGATGGGTTCAGCACGTGATGGCCCTTGCCTGCCCCCCAATACCGATGCCGAGGCAGGCATTTTTCTTTGGTCACAGGAAAAGCCGTCTCTGCCTGGGCCAGCCAGGTGTCATCTAAAAATTTCAAGCGCGGTTTGGTCTGCATCTGTGTCCGGAAAAGTCCCCATTCTGGGACCACCGACCACATGGACTTAGTAAAGCCCGGGCCAAGGGCCGCTATTGATCTCTGAGTGGGACAGCTCAACTGGGTGAGCTGGGTTGGATTGTCTCTGGGGGTGACGGTGGACTCATCACGGCCGGGCGACACTCTTCAAAAACCGGCAAGGGAATGGTTGGCAGGGTTTCTTTCCCCCAAGGTCCTATGGTTGGCATCACGTTGCCCAGGAGAAAACCCAGGGCCGTGTTGAAAAATTAATCTGTCTTGGGGAGGGGGGGACCTCACACCACAGTCAGGAGATGTGGGACGGCTCTCCGCAACTGAGTGGATCGAGCGCTCTGGCGGGGTGCCCAGTTCCTTGTATGCCAGGCAATGTGGGTGCGATAATGGCGAAATCTGCTCGGCCGCCCTTAAAGATTCGTAGGCTGGAGCATCAATTCCCTTGCTTGGCACATGTTCATGAACTTGTTGTCCAGGGAAATTTCTACAAGAGCTAACCGGGTTCTGGACTGCCTGCTGAGGAAGGCTCGAAACGTCTAAGTTCGCACTTCCGCCGTTTCGCACCCCTTGGCTTCATCCCGCCTGGGCTGCGTTTTTGCAGGCGTCAGCTCAGGCTCCCCGTCAAACCGTCGCATTGTTGGACATTTGGCAATAACACTGGAATTCCACCCTTCACACATGCTCAGCGACTGTGGCGAGCCAGGCGGCAATGCCATTTTACAACAGTAACGAAGGGACAACATGGGCCAGACAAGCAGCGGTTGCGGACCTCGGGGGGTTTGAAGCCACCCGAGAGTGGGAGGCGGTGAAAGGAGCTCTGCACGATCCTTGGACAGTTTTTGAAAGGAAAGCCACCAAAATGGTCATTGGCGGGGACAAATGCCTTTTTCAGCATGAGCATTTTCTGGTGCATCGTAGTTCTGGAGAACGATCGTTGGAACTCCACTCTGAAAAAACAAATAACAGGTCCCGCCAGCGACGGAGGGAGGAGCGGGGACCACACAGGATGCGGGGACACGGAGCCTTTCTCTTCCGTCAAATCCCAACCAAGGGCCCGGACTAGTTTCCACCATTTCATCGGTCTTAATTAGGCAGTGGGTTTCGGGGGTCCAGAGATAGTGCCAAAGGTGGCGAATTCTGCTTCTCAGGGGAAGCCATCATATCAGGCCAGGTCAGGGGCTGTAGTGAAGCTGTTGCCGGAGGCAGCGGAGGAGGAGGAGGAGGTGGAGGGGGAGGAGGAGGAGGAGGGTATTCCTAGACACCGACGTTACCCGACGTCCTGCTTGGAAAGAGGTTGGCGCGAATTTTGAGTGCGGAGGAGGAAAGATGAGGAAAGATTCAGTTTTTGCTAGTGCCCTCGGACCCAGAGGCTTGGGAAATCAAGGCTCCCATCTCTAACATTGAAGTGCTTGGATGCTCCATTTCCTCCAAAACATTGATCTCGCATTTAAAGGGCCATCAAAAATGAACAACAAGTTTACTGGGGTGGCCCACCCCTTCCTGGATCCCACGGTACCAAAACAAAACTCAGCACTTTTCCTTTCATCCCACCCAAATAAGAGGAGTTTAAGTTAAAAATGCAGGAAATGGAGGGGGCCTTGCTGATTGATCAATGGGGAGGGTCATCTGTTGCGTTTGCTTTCACACGTTTCCCAATGTCCATCGGTGGGAACAACAGCAGCGACGTGGTACTGCAGTAGAGTGCCAGTGGTTGTAGCGGCAGCAGCAGGGCAAAGGTGGCAGTAGCATAATGGAGTGGACTCTGGGCAATCTTTTATTTACCACTCACCAAACGCCATTGCAAAAAATGCCAGGGCCACACATCCAACAACACAGAGACCTGCTATTAAGATTCAATGGTGCACGACTATATGTGTCTCAAACACGATGTTTTTGTATTGTGTTTCCGGGACCAAATAGACTTCTGGGTATACTAAAATGGACGGAATGGCCCGAGCTGGCTCGTCAGACCATTAGAGGTTGTTGTCTGACCAGCAGCCAGCGTCATTTCTGAGGGCGACCTCAGCACAGCGGGAGGAGTCATTATAGGACAAACGCATCCGCGCTTTCCACAGATAATGGTGGATCGTTTTGGGACGTTCATTCAGATGAATCAGGCATGGATCTCTGATTGATGATGTTGTGGCCCCCAAATTCCGAGGGTCACCGATTAGTGCCGGTATAATTCCACATTCCTCCTTTCAAACAGAAAATGGTTCCTCTTGAAAAACTTTTTTTTTAAAATGATCATTTCTTTACTTGCAATTTTTTATCTCTTTTTCCCAACAGTTTCATTTTGTGGGTTTTTTGTGTGGAAGAGGACTGTAAAAGACAGCAAGGTTTCATTGGGACAACAAACAACCGTATTCCTTTTTTCCATTTTTAATTTTTTTAGAAGTTTTGCATTGTCAATGGTTTTTGAGGTCATGTTGTGTGAGAAAAGGGCTATATTTTTCCTTTGGAACAGAAATGTGGTTTTTAAGGGGCATTTCTCCCTCAAAATTTTTTTAATAGTGGCTGAAAGTCATATTATAATTTTTTGGGTCATGTGCTGGAGATACAGCAATAATCATGGTTTTTGGGAACCCAGAAATGGGTTTTTTAAGTGGATTTTTCCCTCACTTTTTTTAAAGGGGCTGAAAGTCTATTTATAATTTTTTTGGTCGTTTGTGAGAACAGCAATAACATGGCCCTTTTGGAACAGAAATGGGGTTTCTAAGTGGCATTTCTCCCTCAAAATTTTTAACAGTGGCTAAAGTCATTTTATAATTTTTTGGGTCATGCCTTTTTTGAAATGCACCCAAAAACAACAGGTCCATTATAAAAAAATGTTGTTTTCTAAAAAAAAAATTTTGTTCTTCACAATTTTCCCAAATTTGGCTCAAGGGTCATGCTTTAAATTTTTTTGGGGGCATTTTGCTGGACATGCAGCATACTACATTTTCCTTTAAAAAAAAAAATTTGTTTCTAACAGCTTTTTTTCTTCAAAATTTGTCAAAAGTGCTCAGGGGGTCATTTGAATTTTTGGGGCATTTTGCTGGACATGCTTTTCAAAGGGTCCTATTATAAAAAAAATGTTGTTTCAACAGACATTTGTTTTTCACAATTTAAAGAGGGCTAAAGGGGTAGGGTTTGCGTCAGAAAAAAAGGGGGTGGGGACACTGTTAAGGGGAACATTTTGCAAAAGGGATTTTTTTGGCAAAATTTCTTTAAACATAGCTTCAATCCCTGAATTGACAACCCATTTAATACAATTAAAAAAAAAAAAAAAAGAATGGTGGGATTCCATCTATTTAAAAATGTGTTTTCTAGAATTAAATTACTAAAAAAACTTGCATGTACAAAATAGCTGGTAAAAAAATTCCTCTGAATTGTACAAGGGAGGGACAGGAAAACTTGACCAATGTAGGTTTTTTCAAGGGGCATGGAGATGGAGCACGGACAGAGAACAAAGTACAGAGACAAAAACCAAAAGCACGTTGAATAAAAAAAGAAAAAGAATGCCAAAAAAAGGGGATCTGGGTGGGAAAAGGAGCGTTAAACCCCCGGTATTTCCAAGGAACCAATTTTGGGCCGCATCAAAAGGGGGGCAAGCGCTACCCCGACGGGCATATATGTCCAGTGAAACAAAATGTTGGGGAAAGACTCCTTTTTCTGGCACTTTTAATCGGGATCAGTAAGGTTTGGGCTCATGCTGTGGCCTAGAAATGGTATAGTCAATGTCCATGAAACTAAAATGTGGGGTTTAAAACCCTTTTTTCCGGCACTTTTTAATAATCTGGGGTCATGCAGGTTTGGGGCTCATGCGTGGCCCAGGACAGGATAGTCAAAGTTTCCCGTGAAACTAAAATGGTTGGTTGAAAGACTCCTTTTTCCAGCACTTTTTAATCTGGGGTCATGTAGGTTTGGGGCTCATGCTGTTGCCCAGACATCGATAGTCTATGTCCCCGTGAAACTAAAATGGGGGTTGAAAACTTCTTTTTCCGGCACTTTTTAATCTGGGATCATGCAGGTTTGGGGCTCATGCTGTGGCCCAGGCAGGTATAGTCAATGTCCAGTGAAACTAAAATGGTGGTTGAAAGACTCCTTTTTCCGGCACTTTTTAAATGTGGGGGTCATGCAGGTTTGGGGCTCCCGCTGTGGCCCAGACAGGTATAGTCCATGTCCAGTGAAACTAAAATGGTGGTTTAAAGACTCCTTTTTTTCCCAGCACGTTTTTAATCTGTCGGTCAGACAGGTTTAATGGCCATACTTTCGGTACAGGACAGATTATTTATGTCCAGTTCAACTAAAATGGGGGTTGAAAGACTCCTTTTTTCCGGCACTTTTTAAAAACTGGGGGTCATGCAGGTTTTGGGCTCATGCTGCGTTCCAGACAGGGATATTCAATGTCCAGTTCAAGTACAATGATGGTTAAAATCAAACTGCCTTCTGGCACTTTTTAATTTGTGGGTCATGCAGGTTTAAGGCTCATGCTGTAGTGCAAGACGGGGAAATAGTGAATGGTGTGTGGATTTTTTTTTTGGCTTTTATAACCTAAGTGTGTTGCCTAAGATGTGCACGTATCCATTTGTCTGTTGTGATGTTTAATTCCAGCTTCTCCAGCCCTGTTGGGTGTAAGAATGAAGGTGTTGTTGCTCTCCCAAAAGACTTTAATGGTCATTGATCATAATCTACTATCGACCATCGACTATCTTGTCGATAAATGGTGACAAATCGCCCAAATCAAACCAATGTCGATGGCCAACGTAATCGCTCAACACTAGTTGTTATGAGATCTGATTGGTTGCTTTGGACAGCAAAGACAGTATCATAAATGAGATACCATATCCACAGCTCCTCTGTCCAGGTTTTTAAACACAAAAAAACAAATAGGATTGGTTTGACAATACTACTAATATCACTTATAATAAAATTTTCTGTCACATACTCTTGTATATAATCCCTCAAGAGCCTCTCAGATTTTTTTTCACAGTGAACGTCCCTTGTCACTTTACCATTTACTACTGAATCTCTAAATATTATGAACTGAGGCACAGAAATAACTAAACTCTTTAAGAGCTACGTATAATCTACCTGTTCCTGAAGTTTCGCTGAGGTTTAGTTTATTTAACTTTGCTTAGACCATACCTGTATTCAGCCAATTAGTTATATTACACATGCATAGACAGATTTTTTAAAACTTAGATCAGTATTTTTAAATGTCCATTTTTGTCATTTATTGCCTTTTTGAACAGTAGGTATAAGCCATGTGTTTTGTTTTTTTTAATTTAGTTATTTAGATTTGTTACCCAAAGTAGATTTAAATCTCTCCCATTTTTACATTTAAAATATTATCATTATTTGAAATAGCCATTGTTTTAAAAAAAAAAAAAAAAAAAAAATAATATATATATAAATATATATATAAATATATAAAAATTAAAATATATATTATATATATAATATATTATATATATATATAAATATATAATATATAATATTATATTATATATATAAATAATATATATATCTTAAAATTTTTAAAATTTATAAAAAATATATATATATATAACTGATTTTACCCTCAAGGGCTGTGTTTGTTTGTTACAGTTGAGATAGAGCATAATTTGTGGTCACTAAAGTTTTCATGAATAGTGACATTTCCAACAAGCTTTTCACTGTCAGAATTTACGAGATCAAACAGAGCATCACTTTCAGTAGTATCTTCCACAAACTGGCCCATAACAGTTTCTTTCAACAGGTTGAGGAATTTAACCTCTTTTTTCAACTAAAACAGAACCATGATGCAAATTATTATCCGGTGTCAATTAACATTAGACATTAATTACAATCTCCTATTATCACCACTGTGTCAGCCTCTGAAGCCTGCTTTATTTGCTTATAGTTTTGAACCTCTATCTTCTCAGTGATGTTAAGAGGGATGTCATTAGATTACAACAAAAATATTTTTTCTGTGTGTAACTCCCTTTTGTTTCTCCCCCACAAAGTGTCAACAGCATCACAATAATCACTTATTGTTGCCTTTGGCATCTGTAGGCATACACTTTTCGTACTATTAATACAGACAGTAAGTGTGATGTTCATCCGGCCCATGTGGTAATGAAAGTCTGTATTGAATTGTAAACTTACTACAGAATCTTGTCAGACAGCAATCAACTCGACTGCTCAGGCATGTATGAAGAATCAACAGGAGTTTATTCCAGGCTGAATCTTGTAGTTTACACCAAAATTAGTAGGTGAAAAGATGATAATTTTACAGAGTTGGTGCAGAGAATGAAAATACAGGGCTCTACATAAGCAGGAAGATTCTTATGGAACCTGTAAGAAAGAGAAAAACATGCAATAATGTAAACAGTTAAAGCCTAGATAATATTCTGTAACAGTAAATTCCAAAGAAAGTAATCCATTGGGAAACAAGATCCAAGACAAACCCACCTTCGGATTGGGGAAGCCGCAACATGTCAACACTTCCACCAACCCATGGCAGATCCAGTGGTACATGTTAGAGGAATGGTGCAGCTGGCAGTTCCTAATAGTAGACTTCCTTCTTCAGGTGTCAGCTGCTTGGCAAGGAGAAGAACCAGTTCAGTGATTGGATGGAAGAAAATACATGTTGAACCTTCTTTAGACACCTTAACCTCCACTTTGCGAGCCTTTCTATCGTCACTGGGCAGAACTTTGGTAATGAGACCCATAGGCCACTTATTACAATGAACCTCTTTATCTTTTAGGAGAACAAAGTTGCCAACCTGGAGGTTTTGATGTCTGCCACTTGTGATGGTTTTGTAGTATGTGGAGATACTCCAACTTACATTAGATAAGTGTTGTATCTGTCTCCATTGACATAAGTAAATGTTGCTGCACTCAAATGTGCATGGAGGATCTAGAACAGTCCCAATCTTTTTTGTAAGGAGTGCGGCTGGTGTTAGAATGGTTGGGCAATCAGGGTTCGATACTGAAATAAGTGGTCTTGCATTTATTATTGTGGATACTTCTGCAAGAAAGGTAACCAAAGTTTCATGGGTTAGAGAAAACTTGTCATCCAACAACATTGAGTCTAAAATCTTGCGTGGAATCCCAATCCTGCGTTCCCAAGATCCTCCCATATGAGATGAATGTGCGGGGTTGAACATCCCAATGCACCCATTGTTGGACAAGAAATCATCAAATTGCAGCTCTTCACAGGCTCCAATGAAGTTTGTGCCACAGTCGGATTGCAGTTGCTTGACAGTTCCTCGTATGGCGAAGAACCTTCGGAGGGCATTTATAAAGGGAGGAGAAATTCCCCTGATTAAAAATAACTTCAATGTGTACTGTGTGGGGAGGTTGATAAAAAAGGCCCCCCCTTTTGTGTTTGCAGCTCCCCCCCAAGTCTTGTGTTTTAAAGGGGCCGACCCCTGGGCCCAAAGAGTTACCCCAAAAAAAAAGTTAAAAGGGTGGATCTTGCTCAAACTTTTGCTGGGGGATTACCCTTTGTTGTGGGTTTATGTCTCCCCCTTTTTAAATGATGGCAACTAAAACATTTATGAAGGGAATGAAGAGGCAATTTTTTAAAATTTCCCAAAAATCCACGTTTCCCGTTTAGCAGTTTGCAAACTGCCTATCTTGATGCTGAACTTGGGTCATGGGTGACCCAAACCCGGGGATGGGTGAAAGGGTTGTTCCCCAGCCCCGGTCAAAATTTGCATTCGCCCCCCCCCTTTTTTGCCCGTTTGGATTATTTTAACGCTGGGTTCAGTTCAAAAAGTGTGTGGGTTTTTTGGGGACATTCCCAAAACCCTTTTTAAAGCTGTCGTTTTCCTGAAAAATTTTAAAAATTTTTTTGTGTTTTCCACCCGATGATTTCCTTTTCTGCAAGTTCGGGTATTTTGCAAAAAGGGAAAGGGGTTTTCCCCTTTCTTTTTTTGCCAGCCTTTGGGAGCGTGATGAAATGTGCTTTGGGGAAAAGGGAATGGGAGTAATGTGGATTAGTAAACAAAAAGCTCGCCCAAGAGAGGCCATTGAGAAAAAACCAAAGCAGTGTGTCTTGTCCTTATTTAGGCTGGGGTATAGAGCGTTAATTTGTAGGCCCAAATTTCCTTGTCAGACCGGTTCCCCCAAAATTTCATAATGGCATCATTAGGTATTAAAACCAAGTCCTGAAAAAGAAATTTGGGGGAGTTCCCCCACATGTGTTTAAAATTAGACCTGAAGCAGGAAACATCTTTTTCGGGTGGTCATTTTGGATTGAGGTCAGTAGAAAATTTTAATGCCACTTTTCGGGGGGGGAGAAGCTTCTGGCTTCCATTTCCGTTGGTAATGTCAGAAAAAAATTGCTTCGTCGGTTGTATATTTTCCCAAAGCCCAACCTTACTGCCCTGTATAGAAGGGTAAATGAATCAGTAGTAATGTCCATTTCATTTTATAATTTTTCAGCAATTTCTACTGCTAGGACATCTCCCAAAAAAATTTCAAGTTTTTGAACAGAATGTGCATTTTTTTGGAAAAAAGTTTGGGCCCCCTTTCCTTTGGAAAACCAAAAATTTGGCTTCCCGGGTCCTCTCCGAAAACCCTCAGGTAGGTTTCTGCGGCTATGGTTTTTCCATGGATGCATGCGAAAAAGGGACAGGGAACACTTTCCTGACAGTAGCTGTAAATGAAATGGGAAAAATAACAACGGGGACCTGAAGTTGCTGCAACACTTTCCCAAAAACTCTTTTTCCATCCCCCCAACCCGTGGTTTTTTTCAGTAGGAAACTGTTGTTCCCCGTCCCATGTTCTTTTGTAGTTAGCTTTCCAGTAACATCTTACCCTGAAGGTGATTGGACTATATTCCAAGAGGTCATAGACCTTTTTCACCCAACAGATTAAAAAAAAGGTTTGTCCCCGTGGCAACCTTGGGAAAAGTAAAAAAAACTTATTTGATTTTCTCCCACAAACCCCCGGCTGAGTGAATGGGGGGGGCGAATCAGAACCAAGATTAAGGTCCCTTTTTTAAATTGGTAAGGTCATAAAACCCAAGGGGGGAAAAGCATCCATTACCTCTTGCTATTAGAGATGATCTTTTAAAAAGTCGAGGTTTGCAAAAAGACCGCATTTCCTGTGTTTTTGGTGAGGAGAAACAAAATTTCTTTTTTTGCTGTAGGGGAAGGGTTTTAAAGTCCATATCCCGGGGGAAAAGTTCCCTTTTTAACAAATGAAAAGCATCAGATCCAAAAAATTTTCCTTCTCCCCCTTTTGGGGGGGTTTCCCTTTTCAGGGCCATAGAATTTCTACAGAGGGGAGGGGCCCGTTTGCCAAAAGGGCATGCACCTTCACCAGGTAATCTATGACTTCATTG
The DNA here is from genome assembly GCA_025379985.1 of Phyllomedusa bahiana. Classification (NCBI taxonomy): domain Eukaryota; kingdom Metazoa; phylum Chordata; class Amphibia; order Anura; family Hylidae; genus Phyllomedusa; species Phyllomedusa bahiana. Next base: position 16,954 of record JAODAL010028809.1, on the reverse strand, counting down.
TTGTTGTCGTTGTCCTTGTGCCATAGGAATCTAAAGTAGTTCCTGTTGTCTTCCCTCACAATGAAGCAGTGAAAAATTTGCTGTATGTCAGCCATTACTGCAACAGGTTCTTGTCGGAAGCGGATTAGCACTCCTAGGAAACTTTTTTGAGATTGGGGCCGGTGAGGAGCAGGTTGTTGAGAGAAATGCCTTCATGCCGAGTGCTGGAATCAAACAACATTCTAATTTGTTTAGGTTTGCGAGGGTGATACATGCCAAAGAATGGGCGGTACTAGCATTCTTCTCCTTCCTCTAGTGGTGGTACAGGTTCTGCATCATCCCTGTCAAATATGTTCTGCATGAAGTCTACATAATGTTTCTCCATTTGGTTTCCTCTTTAAGGTGCATTGTAAAGAAGAGAACCTAGCAACTGCTTGCTTTAGTTTTTTTGTCCATTTTGTTGGAGTGATAAAGGATAATGGTGCTACCCAGATGTTAGAATCATCTTGGGCGAACTACCTTTCCATAATCTTAAGAAATTCCTTGTCCTCTCTTGCAGGTGCTAGCTTGTTGTCTTCACTTGTTACACTAAAGACTGCTGATCCAAGACTGTCATCCCAGGATGAGGAAGAAGGAATGTTATCTTTAAGATCATGTGGTCTCTCAGTACCAGTGAGCTTCTCTTTTCACAGTATTGACATGGTTGAAAACGGGTGCTGTGACTATTTGGTAAAACATGGGTTTTAAATGAGGAAATCTTTGTGGGCTTCTTAACTTGGTCTATGCAAACGTTTCCTATGATCACCCAGTCTAGATCAAGGCGTTGTGAAAACTTCTGCCGAGCAGAAGTAGGATGTTTGCATTCTTGTCAAGAGCAGGTATTTCATTGACTTTAGATGAGTATGATGAAGAGCCACTTCTGATGTATTAATTTCCTCTTTATTAGATGGTAAATGGTTGTATTCAACAAGTGTTGGTAAGGGTATCCTGCCCTTGTTATCAAGTGAAGCTATCATGAGTCCACTGGCTTTTTTCCAGGGGTCTTTTTTTTGCCACTGTAGGTTACCCAATGTTTTAAGGGAGGTTTTTCCCTTTCCCAAGGTTAAAACAAATAAAAAGAGATCGGGATCTTGAAAGTTCAAAATTGTTTTTCCATACCCAATTGGCATCCCACCTTAGGACTCTTTTTGGATGATTCTGGAGATATAAGTTGAAAAAGATTATTTTTTGCAAAGGGGAAATTGTCTTTGGGAGCCCTTCACTAAAAAACCCTCCTTTTGCATGGGGAAAGATCCCGGGGGTTAGGATTTCCCGTTTGGTCCAATTTCCCCCTCACCAGGCTTTGCCATGGCGGTAAACCTGGGAGGTGCTCCGTGTTGTTGAGATGGATGAAGTGCTTGCACAAGTCAAAAAATGTAAACAACCCAATTCCCCTAAAAGTTTTTACAATTCTAGAAAAAATGTTCTGTGGGAAGCTATTCCATATTTTTTTTTCCGAAGCCCCTTGCTTCCCTGAAGTGGTTTCTTTCTAAAGTGATGGCATTTCTTGAGAGGATGTGGTTCTTATAAATTTGTTCAGCAAAAAAGAGTTATGTATTTTTTCCCCCGAGCCGAGCAAACCCCAAACGTGGTGTATGGGAATTTTTTTTTTATGAATTGGGCTAGAAGATTTAGGTTTCAATTTTTTTCACCTTGACTGCTCTTATAAAGAGATATGTAGGTGCAGGAAGAAAGGGCGTCTGTTTTTGGGCACTGGTCCCTCTTGATTCCGTAGTTAAGTGCGGGGCCCCGTCAAATTAGGAGGGGATAAAAAGGACTGCCAAAACCGCTGTAGAAGAAATTGGGTTATTTCTTGGGACCCTGCAATATTCCTATTGGGAAAGGAGGAAAGGAAAAATGATATCCCTTTTTTTATCTTTAAAACCCCCGGGGCCCGTCCCCTTTTTTGAATTTTTGTATGGGAGTTGGAAAAAAATATTGGTTTACCCCAAAGGCAGTGTCCAGGTTTAAATAAGGCCAGGTAAGTGAGTGTCTGTTTGGCCAGCTGGAATCCCCAAAAGGGAGATCCAAAATGGGGTTCTTGGGGGTTTTCATCGTCTTTGCCAGATAAATTTTGGGAAAATTTAAGCTGCTAAACAGAGCATTCTTTTATGGCTTTGGACTGCATGTTTCCCTTTTTTAGTTTTCTCAAAGGGAGCCCCCTGGGTTTGCAATTTTGAAAGATTGAGTCTCTTTACTGTTATGTAGCTGCGGGTCGAGCCCCTTGACAAGCAGGTCCTAGATTTCAGCAGCTGTTATGCCTTTTCATCGATTGCGTTTTAAAAAGGGCCCGGGATAAACCTGGTGAGTCCGTTTTAGTTAAAAATCATGGCGGGATATGAAAACCCTTTCAAACTCGACATGTCGGGCCTTTTTGAATTCCCGGCAGGTAATTTTAGGTTTGGTAGTGCTGATTTATTTTTTGTTAGTGGTAGTTGATTAAGGAGAACCCTTAAAAGGGCAAAATGAAGCTGCATAGGCATTCATTGCAAGCAGGTTTTTCAGTCTTAAATCTTATTTATGTGAAGTGGAATTTTTTGGTTGCCAAGGGCTTGTCTTTTTGCTGGCAATTTTGGGTTTAGGAAATCGGAAACTTTGTATTGAGGGTTGGGAGAGGTTTTACGGTTTTTGGGGGCCTTGTGATGTGTGGAAGGAGATACAGAATAAAAAATTGGGGGAAAAAACTGTAAATGACCTCGATTTAGGGGTCTGCAGAAGGTTTTGTGTTCGTTGCCCTGGGGGAAAATTGAACTGTCAGGAACGTTGGTTTAGCGATTTGCTGGGTTTTGGGTTTGCCAGAGTCTTAAAGCGTTAACAGGGTTTCTAAAAACCACTCCATTAAGCTGGAAAAGCTTCCTTCCTTCCCTTAAACAAAATTGTTCTAAAACCCTTTTTTCCTTTTTCCAAGGGGTTGGATGTTCACAATTTGTTTCTGCAGAATTTCCTTTTTTGCTTCCTAGATACCCCTTTTTTGTGCAAAAAACTGCCCCATTTTTTAGTAGCCTCAGCCCTTTTTCACAGTCTTATAAAGCTGTTCATTTAAACTTTGAATATCTTAAGATCGTGACTTAGATGGGGTCCCTTTTTGGGAAAGCCTTTGTTTGATTTGGGAAAACACGGGTGATTTATCTTTCAGTTGCGGGGGTTTTGACCCCTAAATTTTGGGTTATTTTTAATATTTTTGGTTTTTGTGTTCAACTTTTAAGGGGGTTTGGAAATGATCAATTCTTGTAGAAGGGAAAAAAATTTTGGGGGATTGAGGTTTTTCTAAAAAAAACCTTGGAATATTTGTACTTTTAATTGTATTTGGGGGGGGCATGCCCTTGTAGAGAGTTGTCCTAGGGCTCCTTCTAGTAGGAGGGAGATATGACTAAGCGTTTTTTTCCCATGAATCAGTAATTTCAGAAAATATTTAATTTTTCATGCTTTCAAGATTCTCTCTGACCTTTCATGTCAGGTGAGTTAGGCATCTTGCTCTCTCACTAGGTTGTGGAGTAGGATTCCTATCATCTTGCAGCTCCAGCTGGTCACTTTGTGTTACAACATGCCTGTAGGCAGCACCGCACAGACAGGATATAAGATGGAGGAATGGGATGATATTGCTAGAAGATTCTATGCTGTGTTTGAGCTGTAGCTGCTATGCACACTGCACACTGTTGCTAGCTTGCCACTGTAACATGACACTGCAGCTGTATGTGGTAATCTCTGCTGAAGCTGTGAGTTGCTCTGTGTTACTAAACCATCTTTTCACTGTTCTGACTCAATAAACTAACAGTAAGTGTGATGTTCATTCAGCCCATGTGGTAATGGAAGTCTGTATTGAACTGTGAACTTACTTCAGAATCTTGTCAGACAGCGATCAACTCGACTGCTCAGGCATGTATGAAGAATAAACCATAGTTGCCAACTTTTGAAAATGAAAAAGCAGGAGATTCTAATGGGCGGCGCGCATAGCGCGCCACGGCAAAAATTTGCATGGACGCGCCCATCTTGTAGGTGTTCCGTACTCCTTAAAAAGCCACACCCACTCCACCTAACTGCATAACGGCTTTGGAAGAAAGCCAGGTAGGTGCCCTTATAGCCAGGTAGTAAGCCCAAAATAAACATGTAGTGCCCATTTCAGGCAGTAGATGCCCCCTTGTTGCCAAGTAGATGCCCCCTCTGTAGCCAGGTAGGTGCCCACCTTTGTTAGCCAGGTAGGTGCCCCCCTTTGTTAGCCAGGTAGGTGCCCCCCTTTGTTGCCAGGTAGGTGCCCCCATTGCTGCCAGGTAGTGCCCCCTTTTTTTGCCAGGTAGTGCCCCCCTCTGTTGCCAGGTAGTGCCCCATTGTTGCCAGGTAGTGCCCCCTCTGTTGCCAGGTAGTGCCCCATTGTTGCCAGGTAGATGTCCCCACTGTTGCCAGGTAGTGCCCCTCTTTTGCCAGGTCAGGCCCCTCTGTTGCCAGGTAGTGCCCCTTCTGTTGCCAGGTAGATGCCCCCCCTGTTGCCAGGTAGTGCCCCCTCTGTTGCCAGGTAGATGCCCCCTCTGTTGCCAGGTAGTGCCCCTATGTTTCCAGGTAGTGCCCCCTCTGTTGCCAGTTAGATGCCCCCCCTGTTGCCAGGTAGTGCCCCCATTGTTTTCCAGGTAGATCCCCCTCTGTGGCCAGTAGTGCCCCATTTTTTCCCCAGGTAGTGCCCCCTTTTTGCCAGTAGTCCCCCCTCTTTGCCAGGAGGGCCCCCTCTTTGCCATAGGGCCCCCCGTTGAAGGCGACCCCCCCTATAGCTAATAAAAATAAAATAATAAAACCCCACTTCCCTCACCGGGCCCCTGCAGCGGGGCCCGCTCCGGACGAATCTTCTCAGGGGGCAGGGGAATAGACAGCCGGCGTCACCCCCTTTCACCCCGTCATTTCCCTCGCCGCTGCCCCTGTTTTAAATGCCACACACCGGCCCCGACAAACGGGGGGGAGGGGGGAGCGATCCCCCCGCCTCCCCCCTAACAGAGACCCGGCGGGTGAAGCGGGGCAGGGCCCCGCTTCCCCGCCTGTGAAACAGACCGGGGGGGGCAGAGAGCGCACTAGCCTACTCTGTCGCCGGGCCATTTAAAGGGGCCCCCGCCCCTCGGCGGCGGGAGAAATGCCAACTCTGCGGGAGGCCGGGGGGACCCCAAATCGCGGGCCCCCCCCCCCCCCCGCCAAAAACGGGAGAGTTGGCATGTATGGAATAAACAGGCATTTATTCCAGGCTGAATCTTGCAGTATACACCAAAAGTAGTTGGTGAAAAGATGACAGAGTTGGTGCAGAGAATGAGAATACAGTGCTCTACATACGCAGGAAGATGGAACAGACTAGAAGGAGGGAGGAACTGAAAAGCTCAGAGCACACATAAGGGGGACAGAGGGAAAGATAAAGAAAGCAAAGTAGTAATAGAAAATTTCAATACTGATTAGAACATGAAGGCATGGACATGACCTAGTTGATAAAAAAATATTTTCTTTTTGGGAGGGGGCCCCAACCCAGTCCCGGGGCCGGCACCGGGCCGGGGCATTCCCTGCCTCCGGGCCCCGGGGGAAATGATACCCGGGCCCCCATCTGCTTACCCACCGTTGTAAATCCGGCCCTGCAGAATTGCAGCTGGGGGCGTTGTGGGGTGCAAAGAAAAAAAGGGACGGATTAGCTGTCCTGCTTTTCCCCTTTTCGAGAAGCGGTGCTCACTGAGGGGTGCTCACAGAGCAGGCGCGGGGGGATTTGCAGGGGTCGTCACACCCTCGCGCCGCTCGGTGGGGTTTGGGGGGGGGGGGGGGGTGGGGGGGGGGGGGGGGGGGGGGGGGGGGGGGGGGGTGGGGGGGGGGGGGGGGGTGGAGGGGGGGGGGGGTGGGGGGGGGGGGTGGGGGGGGGGCCGGGGGGGCGCGGGGGGGGGGGTGGGGGGGGGTAGGGGGGGGGGGGCCGGGGGGGGCAGGGGGGGGCTCGGGGCGGGGGGGGGGGCGGGGGGGTCGGTGGGGGGGGGGGGGGGGGGGGGGGGGGGGGGGGCGGGCGGGGGGGGGGGGGGGGGGGGGGGGGGGGGGGGGGGGGGGGGGGGAGGGGGGGGGGGGGGGGGGGGGGGGGGGGGGTGGGGGGGGGGGGGGGAGGGGGGGGGGGGGGGGGGGGGGGGGGGGGGGGGGGGTGGGGGGGGGGGGGGGGGGGGGGGGGGGGGGGGGGGGCGGGGGGGGGGGGGGGGGGGGGGGGGGTGGGTGTGGGGGGGGGGGGGGGGGGGGGGGTGGGGGGGGGGGGGGGGGGGGGGGGGGGGGGGTGGGGGGGGGGGGGGGGGGGGGAGGGGGGGGGGGGGGGGGGGGGGGGGGGGGGGGGGGGGGGGGGGGGGAGGGGGGGGGGGGGGGGGGGGGGGGGGGGGGGGGGGGAGGGGGGGGGGGGGGGGGGGGGGGGGGGGGGGGGGGGGGGTGGGGGGGGGGGGGGGGGGGGGGGGGGGGGGGGGGGGGGGGGGGGGGGGGGGGGGGGGGGGGGGGGGGTGGGGGGGGGGGGGGGGGGGGGGGGGGGGGGGGGGGGGTGGGGGGGGGGGGGGGGGGGGGGTGGGGGGGGGGGGGGGGGGGGGGGGGGGGGGGGGGGGGGGGGGGGGGGGGGGGGGGGGTGGGGTAACCCCCGGGGGGGGGGGGGGTCTCGCCGGGCCTGAGGGAGCTAAGACGCAGGACCGGAATGTGAGTAACGTTGTTTTCTTTTTTTTTTTTCATTAACTAGCCCGGATGCTACAGGGGTTCTCATTTATTTTACCTACAGGGGGGGGGCGCTCTCATTATTATAACAACAGGGTGTCGCTCATTTATTATAACTACAGGGGGGCCTCATTATTATAACTACAGGGGGTCCTCTCATTTATTATAACTACAGGGGCTCTCATTTATTATAACTACAGGGGGGTCCTCTCATTTATTAGAACGTACAGGGCTCTCCCATTTATTATAACTACAGGGGGCTTCTCATTTATTATAACTACGAGGTCCCTCATGTATTATCACTACCAGGGGGATCTCATTATTAAACTACAGGGGGTCCTCTCATTTATTATAACTACAGAGGGGCCTCATTTATTATAACTACAGTGGGTCTCTCATTTATTATAACTACAGGGGGTCCTCTCATTTATTATAACTACAGGGAGCCTCTCATTGATTATAAATACAGGGGTGCTCTCATTTATAAAACTACAGGGGGCGCTGCATTTTAATTATTAACTACAGGGTCCTCGTCATTTATTATAACTACAGGGGCTCTCATTTATTATAACTTCTACAGGGGGTCCTCTCATTGAATTATAACCTACAGTGGGCCTCTCATTTTTATAACTACAGGGGGCTCTCATTTATTATACCTACAGGGGTCGCTTCATTTATATAATGAACTACGAGGGGGGCTCTCTTTATTATAACGTACAGGGGCTCTCATTTATTATAACTACAGGGGGTCCTCTCATTTATTATAACTACAGGGGGTCCTCTCATTTATTATAACTACAGGGGGCTCTCATTTATTATAACTACAGGAGGTCCTCTCATTGATTATATCTACATGGAGGCCTCTCATTTATTATAACTGCATGGGGGCTCTCATTTATTATAACTACAGGGGGTCCTCTCATTTATTATAACTAGAGAGGCGAAATGATTCTAGCGAAGTGGGAATTTCGATTTAGAATTTCTGCAAGAAACTTCGGTTCGGAACGAAGTCGAAGTTGGGGGTACTTCGCGTGAACAAGCGTGCTTTGAGTTATAAAATGGCTGTGAGCACAATTGTGTTACATGGGTGCAAGGAAACCTGGAGGAAGAAGGGCATAACCGACATGACATGTGCAAAGGAAGCCAATCAAGACCGGCGGGATCCTGTGACGTCACCCGCACTATATAAGTCTGGGCGCGACGCTGGGAGCTCTCCGCTCTCACTGTACTGGATTAGGGAAGGTGCTGCCAATGCTGCTAATGATATCTCTTACTAAAGACACTCATTTTTATACGCGATTTTTGGAGGTGTTGTCACAGCTTGTCCTCAGAGACTGCTTTCTCTTAACGTTCTAAATATGATTTTGTGGGTATTGGAACTGAAGTCCATTCTGCGTCCAATGCAGGCTGCATATATCATTTTAATGCTATCTGCTCACAGCACATATGAATATCCAAGGTTATTCTAAGCCTGTTCCTGTTTGTATTCATTAAAGAAAACACGTTTTTACAATACAAAATACCACTTCAATTTGGTTGCTCAATTCTTTTGCGCAATTTACATCCAGGGTTTAATTAAGCTTTTCTGCTGTTTGTGGTGACAAAAAGAAACCATCTTTTTCACCGCCAAAAAAGTACATTTTGCCTGTGAGGCATAATCGATAACCGAAGGGTAAATTACAAGTTTTCTCTGCTGTGAACGGTAAAAAACATGCCATAGTAACATGCATAAAGCTGGTAGTTTTTGGTTGCTCAATTTTCTTTTGCGCAATGTACATCCAGGGGTTGTAATTTAAGCGTTGTTCTGCTGTTGTGGTGACTAAAAACCGTCATTTTCATCGCAAAAAAAGGACATTTTGCCTGTAGCAATAATTCATAACCGAAGGTTAATTTAACAAGTTTTTCTCGTGGTGTGTACCGGAAAATACACCCAGTGTAACACGCTCCAAAGCTGGTGAAGATTGGTTGCTCAATTCTGTTTGTGCTCAATTTACATCCAGGGGTTAATTAGAGCTTTGTTCTGCCTGTTGTTGGACTAAAAGAAACCACTTTTTCATCGCCAAAAAATACATTTTGGCCTGTAGCATAATTCATACGTAGTTAATTACAAGTTTTTCTCTTTTTGTGTACCGTAAAATACACGCCATTGTAACCCGCTACAAAGCTGTAATTTTTGGTGCTTACTTCTTGTTGCGCAATTTACATCAGGGTTAATAAGCGTGTTCTGTCTGTTGTGGTGACTAAAAGAAACCATCTTTTTCATCGCCAAAAAAATAAATTTTTTCAATACATAAGTCACAACCGAAGGTTCAATTACAAGTTTTTTCAGTTTGTTCGTACCGTAAAATACACGCCGTTGTAAACACGCTACAAAGCGGTTAGTTTTTGGTTGCCTCAATTCTTTGCTCAATTTAGATCCACGGGTTAATTAAGCGTTGTCTGCTATGTGGTGACTAAAATAAAGCCGTCTTTTTACACCAGGCAAAAAAGACATTTTGGCCTGTAGCATTAATTCACAACCGAAGGTTTAATTACACCTTTTCTGTTTGTTCTGTACCGTAAAATACACGCCATTGATAACACGCTACAAAGCTGGTAGTTTTTTGGTTCTCATTTCTTTTGCGCAATTTAATCCAGGGGTTAATTAAGCGTTGTTCGCGGTTGTGGTGACTAAAAGAAACCGTCGTTTTCATCGCCGAAAAAGACATTTGCCTGTAAACAATAATTCACAACCGAAGGTTAATTACAAGTGTTTTCTGTTGATTCTGTACCGTAAAATACACGCCATAGTAACACCCTACAAAGCTGGGAATTTTTGGTTTCTCAATTCCTTTTGCGCAATTTACATCCAAGGGTTAACTAAGTATTTTTCTGCAGTATGTACTTAGTTAAAAGAAACTTAATTTTCACCGCCAAAGAAGCATTGTGCCTGTAGCATAATTCATATCCGAAGTTAATTAAGTCTTGTATGTGCCTTTTACATTCAGTAAAATACACAGTGTTTTAAACGACACATACAAGTAAATTTTCCTGGCCATTTGTGGACGCAATTTAAATCCAAGGATTGCCCAACGTGTTTTACTGGGTTCATTTGGAGTCAAATACAGGGTGTGTATTTATCATATACAGATTTCTTCATCAAACAGTGTCCTGTACATTTTAGAACCAACAGTAGTCAGACAGAGAGGTGGACAGGCTCATTCACACGCGAGTGGCAGTGGCACAAACATTCCTGGAGCAGCCCCAGGTCGCAGCACAGCAAGGGGACGTCACAGCAGGGGTCATTCGGTGAAGCCACAACTGCCGCTGTCATCTAGCGGCCGGGGTGCTGACGCAGCCAACCCAAGGGTTCTGATTGACTAGGTCATCCACTTCCTCCAGATGACATCTGACCAACCCCAGCCAAGAGTCGGTGGGAGACATCAGACACAACCCTTAGGTTGGCATGGCCCGGGAGCGGGCAGGCGGCCCTCACCTATCCTCAACCCACCTCTGTACCATCCGGTTGCCCTCAGCCAGATTTCTACTAAGTGGTCTGGGCTCAGCGCCACTTATATAGCGAGGATGAACAATAGAGGAGGCAGTCAGCAGCACTTGGCAGCGAAGAAATGGGGCTAAATCGTCCCCTGCTTCTTACAGTGGCGGCAAAAGTATAGATGTGGAAAGTGGCATGGTAGGTCATGGTGAGAAGGGGTCAGCCTCTGCAGTACCAAGACGGGTGATGAGACAGCATGACGACGAAACACAATAGATGATGTAGCCGACTGCACTTGGGAGCCAGGTGAGGCATGGGCTTCATCATCGTCAGGAGAGAGGGCGACAGCTTGCACGTCAGGCAGCGGCGCAGCAATCAAGGTGGGTTGTGTGGCCGTGATTCAGCAGGATAGCAGCAGTGTGAGGTCGGGATCCAAGCGGCCATCGGGGTAAAAAACCCGCTTCCAGGTCCCAAGAAAGTAGCGGCACAGGCTCCCAGCGAGGCAGCGGCGGTAGTAGTATGCGGGAGCGTTGGCGGTAAAATCAGATACTCGCGGTGTGATAGTTCTTTGCAAAGACACCGGAGGAGCCGAAAATGGTATATGTAGAATCTGTAGGCAGAAAGTGAAGCGTGGCGCATTGAGAGTAACGGCACAACGCCCTGCGTCAACACATGCAGCGTCACCATCCGTGGCCTGGAGAACCGTGGCTCAGATGAGGTGGATCCATCCTGCCCCGCAGCAACAGAGCATGCACGCCCAGTGGAAAAAAGCACTCATTGCCATTGGCAGCCAGTCAAGGCTCCACCTCTGCAGAAGGGGACTGTTTCTTCTTTGCCACATCTCCCGGTCCAGATGCTCCTGCTCCTCACTACTCATGGCGCCAGCAGTCCGTTCAGCGAGGCGATTTCAAGAGACAACAGTAATGGCAAACCATCGTATTGTCCACCATCCTAGAGGTGCAAGCTGACCGTGCTCCTGTCCAAGTTGTGTGGTAACTGCAGTCCTCCCTTTTCCAAATGTGGAATATTGCACCGTTCAGGAGAACTTATGGCTTTCTGCGAGCCGAATGAGAGTTCCAAGCCGTAATTTATTTTCCAAAAAGGCATTACCACACTTCTAATTTGTAGAACAAAGGGGGCCAGTCCTTGAGCTTATCAATTTGTTCGCAGCGCGACGTCTGGAGCTGTAACTACGGTCCAGCGGCCAATACATGTCCTATACGGCCCACTGGTGAATGCTGCTACCTGCCCAGGCACAACAACCAACTTGGACAGGAGCCGGAGCTTCTCCCCACGTTTGTCAAATCTGCAGCTCCGTGCGCCAATGATCTGGCCTCCTCCTCCTCCACCACCACCACCATCTCAGCCTCCACAATAATGTGTTCGCATACCACATGTGTAGGACACACGCGTGTCACGCAGTTCTACCCCAGGGCTTGCCTCGGCGAAACGAAGTCCACTCAGGGGAGGAACTGCCTCCGCGCATGCAGGCAAGAAATCGATGTGTGGCTTTCCTCCCGCCAACTGCAAATCGAACCATTGGTGACGGACAATGGTAGGAACATCGTGTCCCGCGCAGCAACTCGAGGAGGGATGGTCCGATGCGCCCTGCATGGCGCACGTGTTCAATGTGGTTGTTGAAAAGGTTTCCTGAAGTCTTCCACCGATCTTCAGAAGATTCTGAAAATGGCCCAGAAACTGTGCATGCACTTCATCCATTCCTACAAAGCCAGAACTCCCTCCTCGTGTTGCAGCGGCAGAACGCGTCTTCCCAAACACACTCTGTTATTCGATGTTTCCAAACCTTGGAATTCAGCCGTGCACATGTTGGAGCCGACTGTATAACAAGAAAGGCCATTAACGATATTTTTTTGATGATGCCAGGCGGACAGGAGTACTCACCCCCTGTGTAAACTTGATGTCAGGCCAGTGGCAGCTCATGCCGTGACACCTGCCGTTTTGTTGAGGCATTCGCGAGGCCACGTTTATTTGCAGTCCCCAGGACTATGGATGAATAACGCATGTTCCCACTGCTTCTGTCCCCTGGAACACGATGCTGAAAAATCGGTCTGGCAGGGGACTGGAGACTGGCGACCTACATCTCGCGCCGATGAGTCCGGTGGACTAACTGGAGGAGGAGGAGGACATCGAGCAGACGCATTGTCTGGTGAAATGAGTGGATTTTCAACCAAGGTGACAAGAGAGGAGGTGCAGGAGCCAGCTGCAGGAGGTAGAGGGATATAAGTGAAGGCGAGACAGTATACAGTGGAGATTGAGGAGGGAGCCCCTCGAGTCACTTGGTGCAGATGGCCCGCAAGCATGCAGATTGCCTGCTATGGACAGCCGTAATATCAGCATCCGGCAGAGGGATACTTCTGGCTCTACACCCTATTGACCCTCGCTACCGGTCCAAAATGGGAGCCTTTTTCCCCAGCTACTGAGAGGAGGACACACTCAAATACTAGAGAGAGAATCCTCCGTAGGCAGTTGGCCGCTTACTTTGTGCTGCATGGTCCCATCCTCTGACAGGTCTGACCGTGGTTCCTCAGCGCTCGGCATGCTGCTGTGGAAGGTGGGGATAGGAGCAGTACCACTCCATCAGCAGCAACCTAATCTGGAGTCAATGATGAGCAGCTTCCTTCACCCACAAAGTGAGAGGGCATCACCGCAGCAGCAGGACCTGGAGCAGACCCGGAACCATCAGGTGGTGGCCTACTTGGACAGGCACTCTGCCACCCCAGTTAGAAGATCCGCTGGACAACTGGGGCAGCCCAAACTGGATGTTGGCCACACATGCGAGTTTTGCAGTGGAGAAAGCTGTCTGCCCGGCCAGTATAGTGTGGCATCAGTGCGTGTGTTCATCGGCGGCCATCGTTACCCCAAGGAGAACCACTTGTCCACGGGAAAGGTGGAACGACTACCCCTTTGTCAAGGAGGGAATCAGGCGTGATCGGCCCAGGATTTCCACACACCAAAGCATTATAGCGTCAGACTACATCAGCATGATGCCTCACCTAAACTGTGAAAATAATTCCTGGGTTCAAACTACCTGCCTCAGCCACTATCTGATGCCGCCACCCGCCTGATGCCACACTCAGCTGACAGTTTTTTGAGTGGGGTACATTATGACCAAATATACATCTTTACCAGGGACTGGATTGCCACCCACTCCACACCTGTCATTGTGCCACTCTATGACATCAATGCTGCTGCTGGCTGTTTTGCGTGGTGCCATGACATCACACTGTGTCATAGGAGCCACTCCTGACCTCATACTGCGCTGCTGTTGCTGCTGCTGCGGTCACCTCCACTCTCTTCATTGTGGCCACTCGCTGGCCTACTCAGTTGTTTTTTCATATCCAGAATGTCATTGTGCCAATGCCTGACCTCAGGCGCTGCTATGGCTGCTGCGTGCCCCTCCACACTGTGTGATTGTGCCACTCTTTGGCCGACTCAGTTTTTGCACCTCCAGAATGTCATTGTGCCCACTGCCCTTACCTCATGCTGTCTGCTACCGTGACCTCCACACTGTGTTATTGTGCCTCTCTGTTGCCTACTCCCAGTTTTTGCCACCTCCAAATGTCATTGTGCCCTGCCTGAACCTTCATGCTGCTGCTACGGACCTCCACACTGTGTCATTGGCCACTCTGTGGCCTACTCCAGTTTTTGCCACCGTCAGAATGTCATTGGGCCACTGTCTGACCTCACGCTGCTGCTTTGGCTGTGCCGTAACCTCCACACTGTGTCTTGTGCCACTCGGTGCCTACTGCCTGTTTTTTGCCACCTCCAGATTGTCAATTGTGCCACTCTCTGACCTCATGCTGCTGTGGCGCCGCCATCACATGCACACTCTGGCACTAATGTTGCACCTGAGCTCTCAGCGTTTTTTTTTCCAGCTTTCGCTGCCATGATTTTATCAGCTACATTCCCGCTTCAGTTTGTGGTCAGTTTTTGGCCCTCTTAAAGTTCCCAGGGAATCTTATAGTGAAGCGATTCAAGAGTGGCGGCAGTCATGTGCGAGTCATACTAAACACCACATGGTATGAGAGACCAAACCAAGCTCCCTCTGCATATGTAAGCATGGCCACAACGTTCCTAACAGCACCTCTGCAGGCTTCGTGCAGCCTGGAAAAATAGCTGTTTTTTATTCGTGATTCGTACCCCCCCCCCCACCCCTCCCCCCCCCCCCCCCCCCAGCTCCCGAAGTAAATTCGGACCGTATTAATTTTGTCGGGAAATCAGCAAAGTGACCGAACGAATTTTTGGAGAAATTCGCCCATCTCTAAATATAACTACAGGGGGGCCTCATATTATTAATATATACATGGGGTATTCTCATTATTTATTATAACTACATGGGGCTCTTATTTACTAAAACTACAGGTGCTATCATTATTTACTAAAACTGTCTGGGGGGCTATCATTATTATAACTACCGGGGCTAGCATTATAAATTATCACTAAAGGGGGCTAAATTTATCATCACTACAGGGGGGCTCTCATTTATTATCACTACAGGGGGGCTTATCCATAATTATTACACTTCAAGGGGGCTATCATTTATTATCACTACCAGGGGCCTATAATTTTTACAGCTAGAGGGGGCTATCATTATTTATCACATCCACTACAGTTGGCTATCATTATTTATTATCACTAACAGTGGGATATCTATCTCACTACATGGGGGCTGATAATTTATTTAACTACAGGGGGGCATAATATTTAGTATAACTACAGGGGGAGTATAATTATTTTTTTCCACTACAGGTTTGGGTTAGTAATTATTAAACTACAGGGGCGATAATTATTTATTTTTACTACAGGTGTCAGTTAGTATGTATTATCTTTATAAAATAGAGCAGATTACATATGTATAACTAATGACATGAATAATACCGATCCACAGAGCTGATAATCAGTCTGCAGTTATAAAATACTGGTTGACCCCCATACTACACCCCTAAATGACACAGCTTACACATTGTGGTTTTTTTCTGGTGTGTGTGATATTAAAACCTCAAACCCCCTGCATAACCCCGCCCCTAATAACCCCCCCCCTCCGTTCCATGGAAAAATGGCGTGCATTAAACCGGTCGCCCAGGGGAAAGAAGGTTGAGGACCCGCTGCTTTATAGGAGACTTTTTAAATTAACTTAACTCACAATAAATCTTAGGCAACGAATGGAATTATGAAGATACAGAAATTAGAACCTGATACTTCCATTGTAGATTAACACATCCTCTGTATTGACATAGAGCCATATTCCCCTTAGAAAAGCACGGAGCAAACAATTTGTGCAACCTCCATGAGGAGTACCGTCCGATATCATTGTGACGTTTTGGAGCGAGGAATCTCCTCCTTCCTCTGCTGTGTCACTAGACTTGATTCTGCCGACAGAGACATATCAGTATGTTAACTCTAGATCAAGTATATATACATCAGTAACATCACGGGATTTTACAAAATCATTTAAGAAACCACAGTAATACGTAACAATGTTACAAAAAAAGGTTTTAAACTAAAACCTCATTTTGTCCTTTTGGTGAGTGAGTCCAGCCTATAAATAAAATTAGCTTCATGTTGAAGCAGACGGGATTGCAAGGTGCTAATATCACAACCAATCCCTCGCACTATACACATCTAAGCTCATGTACCCAAAAAATGTAGGTTTTTAGTCATTTCACATCCCCTAAAAATTGGAATAAAAGTGCTAAAAAAGTTACAAGTATTCCAACTAGTAGCAATAAAAATACACTTCAGCCTGCAAAAAATGCACCCTCAATTGTTCTGGTAGTATTAGTACCAAAAGTTATTGGTGTGTAGAAACGGTGGCGTGGCAATAATTCGAAAATAAAAATGTTTGGATTTTTTTTATGGTCTAAAACATTAACAAAAGCCATACATGTTTGTATGATCCAGATTCATATCAACCTGTAGAATACAGATGACTCATTTAATACCGAAGATTTGAAAGTTGTAAAAAAAAATAAAGAAACCCTCAATCATTGGGCGCAGTACGGTGTTTTTTTTTTCCCTTTTTTGCCACAAGTTTTTTTTTTGCGTTTTCCCAGTATATTCTATGTAAAGTGAATGACACCAGAGAAAGACACCGTGTCCGCAGAAATAAAAGCCCTAATATCTCTGTGTAGACAAAAGATAAAAAAAGTTATGGCTCCGGAGGCAGGATGAGAAAGCGAATGTTAAAAAAAGAAGGCCTCCCACGCTATAGGGTTAATTAATTGAAGGACATGACAATAGCGACCGTCGCTCTAAAGAAAGTGTAATTGCAGGTTTTGCCATAAGTTAAAATCGAAAGAATAAAAATATGATTCAACAATCACTAATCTTGTTGAAATACATGATTTATTTGTTCTTATTCACACACAAAGAAAATACATATTCAAAATTCGATTATCTATCGCCCCATATGTTGTACAAAATGAACTTATATCAGAGTAAATAAATGGAATGTTTTCATAATTAATTTAAAAAAACTAACTTCAGCTATTTTATTTCGATATAAATGGAAAAGCTCCATGCTTTGTCTAACATTAGATTGAGTCCTTTATTGATAACCAGACAGATGCTTAGCTGTCCTAAGTCATGGTCACACACTGTGGATTCTGAGGATAGCCTAAGGTTCTGCCCCTAATCTGGACAGAATTTCTTTATGCTCCTCTGCACCCAACATGAATGTGGGTATTTTATCCCTCATTCATATCTGCTGTAAAAAAAAAAAAAGTAATGTGTTAAAGAATTTGCAAATCCTCACATTTT